>JAADXW010000268.1:0-27517 GCA_023337975.1 Phytopythium ostracodes
ATGTGAATGTACTGGAGTGACCAGCGCTCTCGCCTGATCTCAATCCAATTGAAAGCGTCTGAACTGAGCTCGTGAGGGCGGCTTATCGCGATAAGCGGCAGTTTTCTACAGTAGAAGAGCTGAGAGTGACAGTGCTACGTGAGTGGGCGAGGCTTGATCTTTCTCGGCTCCGTGCGCTCGTGCGAACAATGCCTGATCGATGCAGTGGTGTGGTGGAAAAACGAGGTGGAAAGACAAAGTACTAGAGCCATTCAGGCTGTTCTAGAACCTTCTAGAAAGCTAAATAACATGGGGTGTTTGAACATCTCATTTACTTTTGACCATCCTGATTTTCGACCCTACTCTGGTTCGGCCTCTTACTCGATTCCAGTGCGGAAAAAATGCTACCATCGTGTCAAATACGTTTTTAGGAGTATTTCGGCCAATTTTGAGCTTTCTAGCGCTCCTATTGGCTGAGAATCACGCGAAAATCACGACCTCATATACTTTTGGCCAGGACTGTATGTAACCAACCATAACTGTTGCATCTGGGTCAACCTTATCTGTTCTAACGTGACGCCTCGTCCACCCTCGATGGAAAGAAGGGTCTTGCTTCCTTTCCACTGGCGATGGTGGCTTCTGCGACTAAACCGTCGCGAATTACCTTAAACCCCATGTTTTAGCGTCACACTATCGCTCGGCGAAAGAACGGGCCGCACCTTATTATTCGCTTGCTCGCACTTGCTGTGCTGGGACAAAAGGGCGGAAGGCGCGAGCGACATAAACCCAAGCGGTGGGCGGCCTTCACCTTTGCCTGGACGATCAAGGACGAGCTCACAGGCCACCGGAAGCAGCGGATTCCACGCGCAGAGCGATTGTGCGTCTCCCGGACCGACTTGTGCTCGTGGAGGCGTGTTATTGGCGGAGATATCGGGCTCCTTCTCGCGGATCGCGCAGGTTTTCTCCGACTAGTTCCGAGCGGCCCCAGCCACCGAATCCGATTGATCGCAGACTCATCGTCAAGGGAAATCAGCAGCAGCAGATATAAGACATGGTGGCGCTGCGCGGGAAGAAGACGAGCGCGCCGGCGGCCAAGCCCAAAGCGGTCGAGAAGGCGGTGGCAGCGCACGCCAAGGGCGGGAAAGCGGCCGGAAAGGACGAGGCCGCGTCGGCGCTGGCGCACGCGCAGCAGCAGAAGCTTGCGCGCCACAAGGAAGAGGAGTTCCTGGGGTTTCTGCGCTTCGCCGTGCAGGCGTCGCTAACGAAGAGAGACGTGATTCCGCAGGGCCAAAGCATTGGGACGCTCTGCAGCGCCCTGCTCACCGCGTTCTGCGGGACGGGGAAGGACAGGCACCTCGCGCCGTCGCAGATTCTCGCCAAGCTGACGCGCGCGGCGCGGAAGCGCGTGTGCGGCGCTGTGTTCTCGGCCGACGAGATCGCGTACAGCTGCCGCAACTGCCAACTCGATGCGACGTGCGTGACGTGCAAGGACTGCTTTACGCACAGGTGAGTCGACGTGGGAAACGTGTGCGATGTGTGCAGTGCGGTGTATCTGACTGTTGTGTTGTGGCGGTTCCTGTAGTGACCACGCGGGCCACGATGTCTACTTCCAGCGCACCACGGCGGGCAGTTCGTGCGACTGCGGCGACCCTCACGTACGTGGCTCATTCCTTATAATGCCGCCAAACTTCTATCGCGGCTTCTTTGCTGACATGCTCGTGGTTCTTGATGTCGCAGGCCTGGAAGCAGAGCGGGTTTTGCTCCAAGCACCAAGGAATGGACTTTGCCGAGTCGACTGCGGCCCGAAAGCACCGACTCCCGAAGCCCATTGGGCTCGTGGCGCCCGTTGTGATCGACGCCGTTGTCGAGCATGCGTATCAAGTTCTCCTGGGCGTTCACTACGGCTTCGAACTTGCGGAGGCGTTTGAGCTGTTCACGCGCAACATCCCGGCCGAGTTTTTGCCGATTCATGCGCAGTCCGACCTCGCGGCGGAAGACGATGAGGCTGCCCGACAATCAGCGGAACGAAACAGTTCCGCGAGAAGTCTACGATCAAGCGAATCTCGTGCACGTGCTAGCAGCTCAAACTCCTCGCTGCCGAGTCGGAGAACGGCAACCAGCACTGAATCGATGAGCTCGGACGACGCGCCGGCCCTATTTGCGATCCGTCTTCACAACGACGACTGCCACACGCTGAACGAAATCGTCAACCATCTCTGCGTCGCGATGGATTTCTCAAAGCTATCGGCGAGGGCGATCACGGACCAGACGGACCGCTTTGGAGACTCGGTGCTGTCGAGGCGTGCTCTGCTCAAGTGCCCGCTGGTCGTTGGAAATCTCGTGCGCCGGTCGTTGAACGTTTCAGTCGTTCCGGATTGGCTAGAAAACCAGATCCAGGGCCTGGCCGACGTGTTCGAGTGGCTCCAGACCGTTAGCTCGTCCTCCGACGGCCTGGGAGAACTCGTGTCTGAGGCACTCTGTAAGCGCCGCAGCACGTCGTTCAGAAGCTACGGCAGCTTTTCGTGTGACTCGAGCAAGGGCCGAACGATTTCTCAGTTCGCGAAAGAGTGCGGCGTGCGACTCCACCAACGTGCTGCGTCCTTGCTCGGTGCTGTGCTTGGCGAAGACACACCCGTGGATACGTGGCTCGCCGATGCGGAGCGGAGCAGAATGCAGAGCTTTAAGCTGTGGGGGAGCGAAGACAGCCAGCCATCCGTGCTGTCAATCTCGCCATCGGCCACAAGGACGCACAACATTGGTGAGCTCGGGTGCAATAACGTATTTATTGAGGAGTTCGTCAAGGCAACGTCGCTGAGCGGGGCGTACACGCGTCACGCGAGCGTGCGCGAGGGCTTCAACGCGGTAGTGAGCAAGTACTTCGTCGCAACCGATTCCGTTGATGGAGACCTGAGCGTGGAGTCGGCGAAGCCTTTGTCGGCGTTGACGCTCCTCGTCCAATACGACTGCACGCTACGGAAGAACGCCGCAGACCGACTGCACTCGCTCTTGCGGGAGCATTTGTTGAAAATCGACTTCCGTACGAGCTTGCTGCAGTCCTACATGCAGTGCTACAAGCGGATTACGGACATGTTCCTCCGCGGACTGGGCAACTCGAGCGAGTCGATCTTTGACTTCGCGGTGCAGTTCCTGACGGTGCCGCACCTCGTACAGGGTTATACACGCGCAGAAGCGAGCAAGCACGCCGACCGGCGTCAAATCATTGGCGAGCTACTGGTGGCGCTGAAGATGGTGTTCAAGTCTGCGATCGACCCCAAGACTGGCGCACTCAACCCAGAGCACTCGTCGCTTAGCAACCAGAAATACAAGGTACGACATGCTATGTTGTGGTTGATATAGCGAGCATTGAGACTAACCTCGACCTTGCTGCTGTATGGCCTCTTGCTCGCAGCACTGCATCGAGAATATGGAGTACGTGTTCAACGTTGGGACGTTTTCTGGCGAGCTCGTCTGCGATCCTGATAACATAAAGCTTTGGCTAGAGTGCCTGGCGATCATTCAGGTAAGCTCTTGGACCGGTGTCGCCTTGTCGATGGAGATACTGACTCACCTCGTGTGCTGTTCGTTGTACGTCGTAGGGTGGTGACCCACAAGTCCGGCGCGGTGTCAACCAGAGCCATGTCGAGTACGAGTCGGACAGTTGGCTGCCGATGTTCAACCTCGGCATCCGAGTACACTCAGTGTTCTCCTTGTCGTGGAACGGGTTCAAGGCTGACCAGCTGCAGCAAGCAGGTCTGACGCTCGCCGACGTATTCAAGCCCGCTTTGGACGCGGCGATTGCGTCTTCGACGGCGATGAACGAGAAGGTGGCGACGAAGAAGCTGATTGCGGTCCCGCAACTTCCTGGTGTCACTGTGCAATCTGCCAACAGCTTGCTGGAGAAAAGCGTTGTTTCCTACCGATTCAATGTCGCAGCGGACCCGACCTCATTGCACATTCCGCTTCATCGATACCTGAGTGCGGCGATTCGTCAGATCACGGTCTTCCACGCGGGTTTCCAGTCGTCTATCGAGTCGAGTGGGCTCCTTGCTGCGTTCGGATTCGACGGTCTCTCGACTGAAGCAAAGCAGGAGCTGATTGAAATGCCCCTGCGGTGTCTCGTCATGGCGTCCCAGATTCACTCGGGCCTGTGGCGCAGGAATGGCGACGAGAACATGCTCGCCCAGCTGTATAACTACTCGGCGCTGCCCTACTGCGTCCACTATCGCGACGCGGATGTGTTTATGATGCAGCTGGGCGTGCTGATGACTAGCCCGGATGAAGTCGTCGCGCGCATGCTGGACCGTTTCCAGCTTGGTAGCTACTTTGCCGTTTCAAGTAGCGGTGACCAAGGCAGTCCGTCTGTCTCGGAGAACTTCAGCGCGACGTTTGGGTACTCACGGCTGGAGGAAGGTATCGACGATCAGCAGCGGCTTCAAATGCTGGAGGAGTTTCTGCGCCTTGTCATTATCATTGGCACGGCCCTGCCGGCGTCAGCTGGAACTGCCTACGAGAACGAGTTCTTGTTGGAGGAGATGCTCCAGCAGCTGTGCTCCAAGCCCCAGTCGTTCAGCAAGCTCTTCGAGCTGGCGATCATGCCGTCGGGGCAAGACGATATCCCAATGGCACGACTCGAAGCAGCGCTTGGAAAGGTGGCAGAGTTTGTTCCTCCCTCGGGCCTGGAACCCGGTCGCTACGAACTGAAGGACGGCCTCCTCGAGCGCTACAACCCGTATTTCCTTCACCTGAATCGGGAGTCGCACGAGCTCGCGCGCGACCGCTGGACCAGCTTCCGCAACCTGCGCCGTCGCAAGGCGGAGCGCGAAATCGGCGATGCCGGCAGTGAGAGTGAAAGCCACCCACACGAGCCACTGCAAGCTGCTGCGCGTCCGCTGGAGTTCTTGCGCCCCGTGCAGTCTATCCTGACGTGTGATAGTACGCTCTCAGTCGTGCAGGTGATTCTCTGGCGAGTGCTAAGCGCTGAAAACCTGTCGTCGTCGGACGTTGTGAGCGACGCGGTGATCTCAACGTCGCTGCACTTGCTGGTCCACGGTGTCCACACGGCACTTGGTTCCGAGAATGCTGACGCAGCCGCAAGCTTTTGGCGCCGGCTGTGCAAGTGCGACTCGGCGTTGGACAATTACTCGATCCTTCATTTGCTCAGCATCCTGCTCGAGAAGGCGACAGCGCTGCTCGACGGCGAACAGACGGGAACGCTCGAATGGCTGATTTGGAAGATTAACATTTCGTCCACAATGTGCAGCGCGCTTTTCAAGGAGATCACCAACAAGAAGGCAGCGGCGGCAGCGAGCGATGCCGCAGGAAGCACGAGCGGATCGAGGACTGGTGGCGATGGAGAGGCTGCAGCACCACTCACACTGGAGCAGCGCAAGGAGCAGGCTCGGGCGCGCGCCCTTGCTGCGATGGCGCAGAAGCAGGCGGCGTTCCAGGCGATGATGGCGAACTTCGAGGAGGAGGAAGACGAAGAGCACAAGGAAGGCGACGACGGTGATATCGACGATGATGGCGACGATGACGAACCTCAAACTGATGGTCGACGTTCGGTGCGCAAGCGGCGTGGGGGTAGCACCGGTGAGCACGAAGGAACGGCAACGAAGAAGCGCAAGAAGGTTGCGGCCACTACCGACGATGAAGACGCCGTCGGCCCCAAGTGCATCCTGTGCCACGACTCGCACGAAGCTGGCCAGATGGGCATGGCGGCGTATCTGCACCAGTCGACAGTGTTGGCGACGGGTTTCCGCCCAGATCCGCACGAAGCGCTAGACATGAGCGGGAAGCGGGTGCGCGCGCAGGTAAAGGACGTGATTGCCAAGATGGAGCTGTGCTCCGGCTCGACTGCAACGTCAGATCCCATGTCACCTATTCTCCGTGCTTTCACCGCACCCCCACTGCCTGAGTGGTACATTTCTGCGGGCAACGGCGACGATGGGATGCCCCGCGACGGCTCACCAGCTCGTACAAGTCCCCGAGTGGCAGGGATGATGGCTGGGCCAGGGGCAGGCGCGCCAGGCGGAGGAGCGCCACCGCGGCGTCACCGTCACGAGCGGATCCGCTTTGGCGGTGGCAACTTGCCCATGATCCAAGGCGAGATGCTACAGACGGACGAGGACTTGGATGTGCTCGAAGGGGTGCTGGACATGGAGGAAGACCAGCGTCTGTTTGGTCTGGACTTCCGTGGAGGCGTGGGAGGCGGAGAAGGAGCCAATGCGCGTGCAACTCGCCCTCCTCGACCGATGCTTGCTCGTCGTGGTGGCCGCGCTGTGCGTGCTGGTCGGCGTTTTGACCCGCGACAGAACATGCGCGTCATTTTTGATGACAGCGAAGATGACGACGAGGACGACGACGGTGCGTTCGAAGCCAGTTTCCAGCGGTCCGTGTTTGGAGCGGCGTTCAACCAGCATAATCACCACCACCACGACCACCTCCCGCCTGGTTTTGACGACTCGATCCACAACAGTGCGCAGTTGTACTTGACGCCTTGCGGGCTCCACATTCGCACGTGCCAGCACGCGGTGCACATCGACTGCTTAGAGCGCTACATCACGTCGCTGCATGACAAGGCGATCCGCGGCGAGGACTTTGACGGCGTGCAGGCGATCGACCCAGACTCGGCGATGACGCAATTCTTGTGTCCGTTGTGTAAGACGCTCAGCAACTTTCTCATGCCCATTTCAATGCCCGTCGGCGGCGGTGGCGGTAAACGCGGAGGTGGCGACAGCACGAAGGCCAAGAAGAAGCATATGGACGACGAAATCATGCCGTCAGAGTACGAGGAAAAGCGCGAGGTTGCTGTCACGACTGCCCCTAGCGAGGAGAAGGCGTCATCCTCATGGCTGCACACGATCGAGCAGCAGCTCGAGTTTCCCGGATGGTGTCGCACGGTTCTAGGACGCGACGACACGAGCGTCGTCGACCTCGACCACATGGACGAGCATAATATGTGGCGCGAGTACTTCGAGGAGACGCTGTGGGAGCCCCACGGCAGTCTGGAGAAGGGCGCGCCATTCCTGTGGTCAGCCTGCGGCTTCACGCTCGCCTCCTTCCTGCTCGTGGCTGAGGATGAGCACCGCAACGTGTCTGGCAGCTCGGCTCCGCCTTTCGACCCGCTCGTGGACCGATGCCCGCCGTCGCTGGAGAAGGAGCTGGAGTCCCTCGTGGCTGTGACCAAGTTCTGCCGCTGGTCGTTCCTCATGCTCGAGCACAGCGCCGACGCCAAGGTGATCTGGGAAACTTCCAAGCGTTGCTGCCCCATCAACTGCGAGACCAAGCGCGAGTACCGCAAGTTCACCAACGTACGTCGCTTCGTCATTGGTGTGATCATGATACGCTATTGCTAACCAACTCACCATGTTCTGATTGATGTTCGTATCCAGGTGCTCGGCTCGGTGGATCCTTGTCTTCGTGGCACGATTCTCGGTCTGCTGGTCGCCGACTCGTTCACGGCGTTCGTCGTTTCGACCGTCGTCGCCGCGGACCCCGCCACAATCTGGAAGATCATGCCTGTGTTTAGCGTCGCTGACCTGATCCAGCGCTTCTACGTGGAGTTTTTCCAGCAGCGCAAGGCAGATGAGACGTCGCTCTTCCAGGACAAGTACACGGCTGAGAGCAACGCGGCCAAGGCGGCGACGATGTCGCTGACTGCGGGTACCAAGAAGGCTACGATTGCGCCATCTAGCGCAGCGGCAGCGAGCGAAGTCACGGACATGGAGGTGCGACGTACACGCAGCGGTCGCATTATTGGAGGCCCGTCGCCGACTTCGGCATCGTCTACACGCTCGCGCTCGCACAAGCGAACCGACGGCGCCGCTTCCGAGTCTGCAGTTGAGACGATTTTGCATTTGATGGACGCCGTCAACGAGGATTCCGACGAGTTCGCTGCGCTGGAGGTGCTGAAGCGCGTGGCTGCGGCGTCGTCTGCCGACAAGAACCCGCTGGTGTTGGAGCCATTGAGCATTGAGTCGCTGTCGGCTCGGCTGACGAAGGTGCGGCGCGAGAACGCGACCTTTGTGCGTCGCATGAAGCTCTTTTGGCGGTGTCTCGCCCACGACGAGGACTTTGAGCACGCATTCCAGTCTGAAGCTCTCGAGATCCCGACACTGAGCGAGATCTCCTGTTGCCCGGACGCCGTTTTTGATCAGATCTGGCGATGGTGTGACGACCGCATGACGAGCAAGAGCTATCTGGGCGTCGCGCGGTCGTCTGGTGGCAATGGCGACCACGGCGACCGCTGCGAGCACACGGAAGGGTGCAGCGAGGCGTACGTTGCGAGCATGTTCATCCTGCGTGAGGTGCCTCGCAAGCCGCAGCTGATTGACCTCCCCATCCAGTACGACGAGCTGTACTCTGCGCTGAGCGGCCGCACGTGTGACTGCTGTGGCCGGACCCCGAGCGACCCGGGCGTGTGCCTCGTGTGCGGCGAGTTCCTCTGCTGCGGTGACTCGTGCTGCACGCGAGCGTTCATTGCGCACGGCCCTCCCGTGGGCGAATGTACGCGCCACGCTGCTGAGTGCGGAGGAGGCGTGGGAGTTGTGCTGATGCTTGACCAGTGCCGCGTCGCGATCATTGGCGGCAGCATGGCCGCACACTTCCCGAGTCCGTACGTGGACGCGCACGGCGAAGAGGACGTGGGGCTGCAGCGCGGACGCCCGCTGCGCCTGGACATGGCGCGGTACCGGCACCTCGAGGCTCTGTGGCTGCAGCACCGCCTCTTCTCGGAGGTCTCGCGCCAGCGCAACCAGCGCGACCCGCAGTACACGATCAACCTTTCGTACCTGTAAGTACGAGAAAGCGTGGGTTGCGATGGACTGAGGTGGTGGATTTGTCGGCAGGTGACCGACTATATGGAACAAGCCGCGAGCGTCCAAGACTGCGAGTGGTAAGGCGAGCGATGACAAGCGCGTGAATACACATGCCAACCCTGTGGCAGATATATATACGAGCAAGGCGTTCGCTGCTGGTGTGGTGTGATGTCGGTGATGTTCGACGATAATTGCTTTGTCAGCTGTGCGCTTAGCCGAGGAACGTTAGGTGCGGCGGCAGCTCGGCGTCCGCGTAGCGATCGTCCTGGAAGAAGGCGCGCAGCACGCGGCAGTCGCCTCCGACGCGGACAAGGGTCGTGGCGACGTGAGAGGCGCCAAAGGCCTCGCGCGTCAGCTCCTGCAAGTCCATGCAGAGGTACCGCCAGCCCTCTTGGTCGCTGCCGAACAGCAGCGGGAGCTGGCACGTGCCGTCATGGCCGCCGCCCTGCAGGTCGACTCGAGCGAGCGAGCGCGCGTTGGTGACGGTGAACTCGCGGTACTTGCGCTTGTCGTCGAACACTTCGACGCGCAGGGAGAAGAAGCGCGCGAGGTTTTTGACGAACAGCACGAGGTACCGCATGGCGTTACGTGTCGGCAGCACGAGCTCTGCGTCGCGACCAAGCACTTGCACGACGGGCTCGCGTACGTCTTGGTCTTCAAGGACGCGCACATCGTTGCCGCTCAAGAGTGAACGACACTCGTCCTGCGCCTGGAGGACGGCCGGGTGGTCGACCAGCGGCAACACTTGGACGCTGGAGGGGTCTCCGCCAGGCGAACTGCGTTTGCTGCCGGACTTGGAGGAGTGTGGCGAAGATGAGCCGACGGCGGAGGGCTTGCGCGATCGAGACAGAGGCACGACGCAGGGCAGCAAGCACTCAACGAGAGCGTCTCCGGGCGACAGCGAGGTCCCACCGACCTGAACGGCTGAAGACGACGGCGACAGGAAGGACGACGGCGACGGCGACAGCGACGACGCGGACGAGCGCAGACTTGGCGTGGGCATGGCGCGGAGTGTGAAGAGGAGAGGAGGGAGGCGCCCCGGTGTGAACCGTCGTTTGACGCTGGCTGGTGTGGCGAGCGAAGGTGTTGGGCTCGTCACCGCATGAGCTTCATTCAAATCCCAGGTATTTATAGTTACGACAACGGGCTCCTTGCAACCTACAACACGCGTGAGAGCAGCGCCATCGCAACGCTAGAGTAACTCACGGCGGCAGGCCGAGAGAGGAGGGCATGGCGGACCGATCGCAGCGGCTACAGCTAGGCCCATCACCTCCGGACGGCAACGAGGCAAGAGACCACGACGTCGGGGTCGATCCGCGCGCGCGAAGCTTCTTCCTGGCCAACAAGGACCTGTTCGAGTACGACAAGTACGTCGGCAACGCGGCCCCGTTTGACCCCGCGTGTTCATCGCCAAGCCGCGAGCCGTCCTTGTCGTTCCTCGACAGGTATCGAGCATGCGACGAGCAGCACACCAGCGCGAACGATGACGCGAGTCACCTGCTCGCCGTTCCTGCGCTCGCCAGCTCGATACTCAGCATCTCGCTGCCTTCAGTGGCGTCGTGCTCCCCTCCTCGCGCGATCTATCAAGTCCCGGCGTCGTTCTCCATCTCACTTTCGCTGGTTCCTTCGCCGGGCGATGCTGGCGGCTACTGTCACAACTACCAGCTTCCGCATCACCACTACAACGGTGACCAGCAGTTGTCATTGCCGTCTTCATACCAATCGAGGCTGTCTCCGCCAAAGTCGCTCGGTTCGCCAGCTGGAAGGCAGCGATTTACTCTCGAGATGTACCCCGCAGGTCCGCTGTCGGTACTTGAGACGTCACCGACGCATGATCAACGCTACGGGCACCTCGAAAACGCCAGGTCGTCCCTGCAACACCGGCAGACCGTCGCGACGAGCAGTCTCGTGTACAATGGATCGCCACCGCGCCAGCAGCAACCAGGAGGTTCGCTGCTCGGTCCAGCGAAGGCAACGACTTTCCAGATGCCGGTTGTGAGCGATCTGCTTATCGACAGCTCTGCGAGGCGGCAGCAACTCGCGCAGAGGCAGGTGGACGAACCCGCCAGGATTCAGCTGCTTGTAGGCAGCAAGTGTGTCGGCCGAGTGAGCGCGGCCACGCGGAGCTTGCCTGCTTCCATCCGTAAGCGCTTGAAGGCGTCGACCGGCGTTGCGGAGAGGCGCGAGCGACTTTACAACGTGCTGCTTCAGGATTATCACCGACTTGCGGGGATGTGACGCCGTTGGGAACAGCTCAATGAGCGACGGATCGCGTAGCTTCACTGCAGTGGCAAAAACACGTCATCCGAGAACCCTTCAAACAGGTTCGCGCCCATGTCCTCGTCGCCAAACAGCGCGGCGTCCGGAAGCAATCCCGATGAGCTCGGGTCCTGTGGTTGCTGCTGCGGCTGCCGTTGAGGCTGTTGCTGCGATGGTGGCTGCTGTGACGGCTGCGCTTGCAGCTGCGGCTGATAGAGCCCCGCACTCATAACCGAGCCCGCCTGGAACATTTGCGACCCTTGTTGTGGCTGCTGCTGACGTTGCTGACCGGTCATGGCTTGCGTCGATGGCGGCATTCCTGTCACTGCACCACCCGGAGTCCCGTACTGAAACGAGTTGACCATCAGAGACGGATACCCCCCGCCCATCGGGTTCATCATCTGCGCTGCTTGCATGCTACCCGGCATGCCATACGCGATACCGGGGCCGTTCATATTCGGCTGTGCGTTGGGGAAGCCCATCGCTGGCTGTCCAAACCCCGAGAGCGACGCCTTGAACGGGTCCATCAGCAGTGGGTTCGCCCCTCCACCCATCATGCCGTAGTTGACGTTCGCAAACATGTTCGGCTGGTTGTACATACCCGCGGCGGCCATGTTCATGCCCATCGGCATCTGCATCATCATGAACTGCTGCGCGCTCATCATGCCGTTGCCGTTCGAAGCTCCCATCGCGTTCATGGCTATCGTCGCCGGGTTCATCATGTAGTTCTGCGCTTGGTTCATGTAGGATGACGCCGTGGTAGCCGCGGTGGAGTCGAACGCCGTGGGTTCAAAAGCGGACGATTGCGATGCAGACATGGGAGCGCTCATGGCGGGCACGCTAGTGGGTGGTATCGCGGTCGACATGGCTGTCGACCCTGTCATGGATGAGTTCAACGCAGCACTGCTGTTGCTCATAGCGGCGCTCGACATGGCGCCGGAGCCTGTAGTTGGCACGCCCGTTGAACGATATACATCTGCAGCAAGACCATCATACACAGCGTCAGTCGATAGAGGTTAACGCTTACAACACAAGGAGGCACATAACGCACCAAACGGTTGAGACTGGACGCCGCTCGTCGCTGGAACCGGATTTGCTGGGAATGGCGTGGGCACAGCAGAGGCGGCGTTGGCGTTTACTCCAGCGGCAACTCTCGACGCCGTTGCCACCAGAGCGGTCTTCGCGTTGGCAGGGCTTTTTTTACTGGCCTTGGGTTTGCTCGCGCTGTTCGCCTTCGCCTTAGACGTCGGCGTCGATGCTGTAGTTTTCTTTCCCGTCGCTGTAGTCTGCCCCTTGGCGTCTTCCTGAGCGATCTGCTTGTCCGCCAGCGAGGCAAGCACTTCCAGGCGCGCGCCGATTTGCTGTCGGTACAAGTAGCACTTCTTGAGCCACTCCTTGTGCTCTAATTGTTGGTGCATGGAGGCTACAGAGATAACAGCAACAGCACAGACGGCGTCAACTACAAGCGTCACCACGCAAACAAACCCCACATGATCAATCAACACACTCACGCTGCTGCCGGTGCAGGGCGTTCCACATGCGCAGCGCCGCCTCGTTCTTCTCCAGCATGACCTGGATCTCCCTCGCTGATATCTTGCGCTCCGACCCCAGCGCCTGCCAGCGAAACGAGTGCACAACGATCAAAAGGATCAGTCACCGGCGGCAAACCACGCCCACACGCTTCTCCTTCTTGAAACGCACCTGCGCGGCGGCGGCGGCGCGCTGCTGCAATTTGGACACGGCCACGGCGCTGCTGTTGGTGCTCGGAGCAGCCGCGTGGGCGGCCAAGTCGCGCCGCCGCGCGCTCTGGAGCGCCAGACTGGCAGCGTGCGCGCGCGCCTGCTGCAGGAGCTGCTGCTGCTCCGGCGACGGCTGAAAGACCGGCTCCGAGCCTGCAGTTGGCGCCATGGACTGGGAAGAGGCATCCGAAGACGCGTAGATATGCCCCGAGGGCGCGGGCGGCGCTCCGTTCGCCATGCCGGTCATGAGAGATCGAGGCGCCCAGAAACCGAGGGGCGAATAGAGCGAAGAGACCAATTGGCCCCCGATCGAAAAGTTGAAAAACCACCGATTGACTGACTGATGGGACCGGTCGAGGGGTACACTTCTGATGTTTTGACTGCGTTTGAGTATGGGAGCGAAAGGGGTTACATTTCCGACGGTTACGACGCCCTAGTCTAACGTGTCACGCGCCAAAATTAAGAAGCGCGCGCACATTCAAAGTGTGTTACATCATCTGATTGGTGGAAAATAGATTTGCAAGTTGGTTTAAGGTGGACCACGTAAGTTAAGGCGATGACCAGCAGTTTCCCACTGCAAATGATTATCCGATTGACCAGCAGACAGACAGACTCAGCAAGGATGACGACGACGCGGGCGCTGTGCGTGTCGGCGCCGGGCAAGGTGCTCGTGACGGGCGGGTACCTGGTGCTGGATGAGCGGTTCGCGGGCCTGGTGCTGTCCATATCTGCCAGGTTCTACGCGCAGATCGCGGCGGTACGCGGCACGCGTTTCCATTGGCGAGACTTGTGATACAGACACAATACCTTGGCTCACCACACTGATGACTCCGCGCTTCATCCTGCAACGATGAATGACCTGAAAGGATACGATGGAGGAATGGTGTATGTGTGACGGGAATGAACACCGGATCGTGCTGATGGCCATCGAGAGCCCGCAGTACGATCAGCGCATTGCCGGCTGGATCGTGCAGCGCGGCGACGCGCTTGCGTTCGAGTTGTTGTACGTGTCCGTCAATTTTCCCAGTGGCTCCAAGATTAGCCTCGTTCGGGGCGCGGTATTCTTTTTGTGTATGGTCTCTTCAGTCATCAGGGCAGCGGCTAAACGTTTTTTTTTTGCTGTGATTGATCGCGAAGGGATGACTCGGAGCGCAATGCCTATATCGAGGAGACGGTGCTGTGCACGATCAATGGCATTGCTGGGCTGGAGGTGTTTGGCATGGAGAACACGTTCCAGCGCATGAAGGAGTCCAAGGAATCGGTCAAGATCACGCTTCAGGCCGACAACGACTTCTACTCGCAAGTGCAGCAGGTAGGATCGATCATTGCTGGGCGTATGAGGCATCCTCACCGAGGCTCTGACATCGATTTCACCTTCATGTGATTCGCTTACAGCTGCGGCAAGCTGGCCAGGAGCTGACGCGGCACCATTTACAAACGCTACCGCAGTTCCTGCCGCCCATCATGACAAGTAAGGCACATCGCAGAACGGAGCTGGGCATGTAGTGTGCTCGCCCAATCCGCGTTGGGTTGTGCCTTGCCCCACACTCGCTAACAGCCCGATCGTGTGTGCCTGAAATAAGCAGAAAGCAGCGACGGCGACCACAGCGTGGCCAAGACTGGTATGGGCAGCTCGGCGGCGCTTGTCACGTCGCTGGTGGCGTCCATGGTATCGTTTTTCGTGCCGACGATTGCGTTCCAGGATCGTGAAGAACACTTGCAGTTGGTTCACCACCTCGCACAACTGTCGCACTGCTACATCCAACGAAAGGTGCCGTCCCCGTTTCATGCATTGCGCGCTATTATTGTGTGCTCTCGTGACGTTCAACCTGACGAACTTGATCGTAATCACTGTAGATCGGGAGTGGGTTCGATATTGCAGCTGCTTGCTTCGGGTCGCAGCGGTACACTCGCTTCCCGGCATCCATTCTGGCAGACTTCACGTCGCCTTCATCGCTTCTGCCTGCCGACATTGCTCGATGTATCACGAATCATGGATTGTGGAACGTGTGGAGCCGAACGGTGCGCCCGTGCTATCAGTCAGCAGCAACGCTTTTGTCTCTTCGTGACTCATACGTTCGCATGCTTGGTTTGCGCTGGGCTGATCGTGATTACAGAAACGCTTTCAACTTCCTCCCGGGCTGCACTTGATGATGGGCGATGTATCCTCCGGGTCGGCCACCGTGTCAATGGTTCGCAAGGTAGTGCACGCTGAAATGTGGAAGGTAGTCACGATGGCAAGTCGAGTGTTGCTGACATCCTTGCAATGCTTCATGCAGGTTCTCGCCTGGCAAAAGGCCCAGCTCGATGAAGCCAGCAATCTCCTGGCCTCCCTTAACCAGTGCAACTGCGGAGTCGAGCAGTCACTCAACCACGTCGGGACGCTGCTAACTAGCGCGGATGGCAAGGAAGATCACGAAAATTTAGCGAAGCTGGGCAAAATGGCATCGCTGACGCACGACAAGGTAATTTTACCTGCGTTTCTGGGTCATTCCCGTTTGACTGGTTGAAGCGTACACCAGTATAACCGGCGAAGCGGTCCTTGATCACTAGCATGTCGACTAAAATGCTGCTCCTTCTCTTTGTAGTGGGCTACTGTTGACCAAGCGCTTGCTGCAGCGCTCTCACGAGTGCGCACGACGTACTTTCAAGTGCGGGAGTGTCTCCGGTACGTCTGCATTCCTATCTGCTGACCGATTAGCCGATTTCATGTACTGACAGCAAACGCTCGAATGCAGCGAGATGGGTCGGCTGGCCGGCGTTCCGATCGAGCCGAAGGAGCAGACGGCGATTCTCGATGCGACCATGGCGCTTCCCGGTGTCCTGATGTCCGGTGTACCTGGAGGTACGATGGCTCTCATGTTTGTAACAATATTTGGTGGCATCGTTGCCGTCTTGATGGCTGAGTCCCTGACCGAGATGCTGTTGTGCTGCTGTAGCCGGTGGATACGACGCGATCTTCGTCATCGTGCTGCACCAACAAGCGCTGCTTGCCGTGGAGAAGCTCTGGCTCGCGTGGCCCGAGACCCATCCTGACTCCATGTACGTCCCACAAGTAGAATGATGTGTGGCAGCGACTGTGCTACGAGGTGATGGATGTTGTGGCTGATTCGATTGCTTCTGCCCGCTCGATAGCATTTGCCCGTTGCTGTGCGACGTCGAGCCCAATGCCGACCGCGCTGGAGTCCGAATGGAGTCTGCGCTACTGTAGAGCAATCGCAGTAGCCTTTGCTCCTGCACAGAGGAGCGGGGAATCAACAGGACAAAGAGGAAGGCGGTCATGAACGCCTGGGAAAATGGATGTTGCCGTTGGAATGGGTTTGCTGCCGAACTTATAGCATTTCAATGTGTCATAATGAGAACAGCTTGATTTCACCATACAAAGTGTAATATATTTGCTAGCGTGCGCTAAAATCCGTACAAAATCCTTGCATCAATCCAGAACCACAAGAGACGGAAATGAGCTCCTCGACGATGCTCCAGAAGCGCAAGCGGCTCGACACCTACGAAGACGAGGAAGGCCCCGCGCGCGGTCAAGTAGGAAGAAGAGATGGAGGCCAACCTGACGAAGCCGATGCGGAAGCCGGAGCGTCTGTTGCTGCCTCAAACACTTTTCCCGAAGCTTCAGCTTATCGCGGCACCACTGGGCTCGTATTCGCGACCGAGTCGTGGACGGGACTCAAGCCGACGAACGAGGACCGCAGCGCCTGTTGCATCAACGGAATGGCCCCACTCGGCCCTGCGTTCGCCGTCTATGACGGCCACGGAGGCACGTTCACGGCCGATTACCTCGTTCGGAACCTGTTCAAGACGGTGGCCGCGAGCATTCGGCAGCAGGTCGGCGAACGCAAGCTGCAGCAGTTGGAGGCGAGCACGGCGCTCTCGCGTTCAGAATCTGTGCGGCTGAAGGACATCAAACAGCAGATCAGCTTCGTCACGGGACAGCTGAAGCAAGTGGCGCAGCTTGTCGACACGGCCGGCAGCGACGACAAGGACAATAGCGGCGAAGAAAATAACGAGGCGGGAGTGTTGCGCAGCCAATTGGAGGAGATGGTCTGCGATCTCGAGTCCGAGGCGCAAAAGATTAATGCCGAAGAGGCTGAGCGTCTCGAGCACCGCCGTCAGTGGCATGACGCGCAAGACGCCGCTATCCAGAGAGCGATTGTCGACGCCTTCAAGCGCACAGACGAGCAGATTCTGCGTAAGAACGCATCGCGGGATGGCTCCACCGCGCTTATGCTGTGCTTCTTCGGAGGGGATGCCAGTGAAAGCTCGGCTAGTGGAGATGCCTCACAACAAGACGGCCATGTCGACTATGGGCCGATTGGATTCTACGCCGTGAATCTTGGCGACTGCCGCGCGGTTCTGTGTCGGCGCGATGGCGCTGCTGTGCGACTTACAAGCGATCACAAGCCGGACAGACCTGATGAAAAGTCGCGCATCGAGAAAGCTGGGGGCTTTGTCGGCACGTTTGCTGGGATCCCGCGCGTGTTTTCGGCCGCTGGAGCAGGACTGGCCGTGCAAAGCGAGCTGTCGACGTTTCTCGCTGTCTCCCGAGCCTTTGGTGACCGCTCGCTCAAGTCGCCAAGCGCGCTGGTCTCCTGTGAGCCGGAGCTTCGCCGATGCAAGCTTGATCCGGATGATCTGTTCATCCTCATGGCCTGCGACGGTGTGTGGGATGTCCTGAGCGACCAAGAGGCTGCCTCCATCGCGCGTGGGCACCTTGGGAACCCGAAAGCTGCAGCTGACGCAGTTGTCAAGGCTGCGTACAAGAGGGGAAGTGCGGATAATCTTACGGCAACAGTCATCACTTTAAGCGGGCATCGTGGGCCACCCAAAGGCCAAGACCAGGCGACGCCGAACGGCGATCAAGGCTTCACCACCGCAGAGGAAAACGCGAGACTTGATCTGATGGAAGGTGGTGATCAAATTGGCGCAGCCTTGTCTGGGCAAGCAGCTGGGGACGCCAATGGCGGCGATGATGCGCGGCTCGGCAATGGCGACGACGCCGACGAAGAGATCGATATGTTTAATTTATAACCGATCCGTGAAACGGACACTGCCGATGACCGGTTGTAGTGCACCGCGTCACTCGATCACGGCAATAAGCTGCCGCTGAAGGAGTCTCTACCGGAATGGAGGACATCATGCGAATAAATCGAGGGTATTTGGTTGTCGCACAAGACAGACGCATGACGGGTGCACCTTGGCGACGGCATCCATCGCGGTCGGATCGTACGCGCGGAACCGAATCGGCGCGTTCGTCGCTCGCTTCGATGCTGACTGCGCGCTGCCTGCTCCTCTTCTTCGCTGTGTTTGACGCTTGCGCTGCTCGCTCGCGAGTTGCTGATCGACGTACACCTCGGCCTCTATCACGACAACGACATCGCACAACGGCATCATAAGAGCGCCACAACGGCCTCTAGACCGCTTTGCTGCAAGCGTACACCGCACCGACTCGAGGGACCGCGAACTCGCGGTTGATCACCAGCGCGCGGCGGCTGAACACTTGGTTGCCAGCGCCGACCGGCTGCGTTATCTGCACCTGGTACTTGCCGGCGGGCAGGCTCTCACGCAACGCCCTCACGGCGCGATCAAACTGCGTGTAATACACGTGCGCAGTGCGTGAATTGTGTGGGTGGGGAGCACACGAGCTGGCGCTCCGAGCAGCTTCTTAACAGTACCTCTTCTTCGACATTGGTGCGGTAGCTGTTGCGCCCGGCTTCGAGCTGGAAGATGTGGTACGTCGCGAACAGGATCGCAACGAGGAGGACTACCAGCAGTTCACCACCAATCCGGACAGCGTTAGCGTCTATTTTGACAGGCACAGCCTGCGTCCTGCTGCCGCTGCCGCTCACCGATCGCGTGCTTCTTGGAGCCGTCGATCATGGTGGTGACTGCTCAAGTTTGCGAAGCGTTCAAGCTTTTATGAACCGCAATAACATGGCACGACATGAATTACAGATATTGATATTGTAAAATGCACATTTTAAATCGGAATGAACCGGCGGTTTGAAGCGTCCATCCTGCGAGGGTGCTGACTTCGTAGTAAGTGCCATTGACTCGCTGTACACGCTGCATGGTTGCTAGTCATCGCGTCGCCTGCATGTACAACGCCTCCGTCGTTTGATGCTATGGCGGCATGCAGACCATCTTGGAAGTTGCGTAGCAAGTGACGGCCGAGTCGTTGCTTCGATCAGAATCGAACGCGTCGACAATGGTCATCGCGTGTTGGTATTATTACATTAACAAAATCAAGCCCCGCTCCTTAGGAGGAGCTTCAGGCAAATATCAAGAACCTAGAGGATGTCCGCCCGTCCTACGAAGGAAATCGCGGGCTCTAGTGACGTTTCTATGCTTGTTCGGCGCAGCGAGAGCTGGTGCTCGCGCCCGCCATTCCGACGGCGAGCGCCGTGCACGTCCTGTATGCGTGTCGCTCCAACAGCAAGTGTGCGACGTTGCCGTGCTGAGCAGGCGAAGGCTTGGCTTCACTATCACCATCCCCGGAGCTATCGCTGCCGTGGACTGCGTGGATGTGGTCGCTGTCGAGCTGCATGGCCCAGTCGGCCGAGTCGAATCGTTGCAGCCTCAGCCGCCGCACGCTTTGCCGCGGGAACGAATGGCACTGTTTTGCGCCGAGGTGACAATGCTCTGGCTCTGGCTCGAATTCGACGTCATTAGGACCGCTCGCCCGACAACGGTCTTTCGTTGCGGGCTCGATGCAGCCTGCAGCGGTCGAGTTCTGCGTGGCCTTGAGCGCTAGCGCGCGCTGGAAGTGGTCGCCGAGCACGTAATCCGCCGAGTCGAAGCGCTGGCGAGGGCCGCGGTGACGCTGCAGGATCGCATTGGCGGCGTTGCTCGAGGAGCTGCTAACGTCGTGGGCTGGAGCTAACGAGTCATGGGCGGCGGCCTCCATCTCCTGGGCGGGCGTCAAGCGAGCCATTGGCTTGAACTGGCAGGGAACTGAAACTTGAAGAAGGCTGTGTGATGTTGGTGGAGAGACCTACACTGAAGTGGAGAGATGGGAACGGCGCAGCGGGAGCCGACGCGTTGGCGAGGCGCCGTGTCGCTGGCGCAGCCGAAAGAGAAGTGCGTTGCAGCGTCGTCATCATCTGGGAAGGGAAAGGGGCGGGATGAGGCACATGGGCCAGGACGTGTCGCGTCACCACTGGAGACCATCTAAGCACAGTACGAGGCACGTTTGTCTACAGTATGCTCGACGGCACTTGCGATGGATGGAGAGCGCTCAGAAGACGTTAGGAGAGTGGTTGGACGGTCAGACTCATGGGTATGTGCCATTCGTGCCATCGTTGATCTGGTTTGAGTCGCCATCAAGCCATTGCGACCGACCTCCAGCACCAGGACGTGACGCCGACAGTACCAGCCGCTCCCACTCCTCCCGACAAGAAGGCCGATGACCTAGCGGGCGGCTTTAGCCCCCAGCATCGATCATACTGCACATCTCATGACGCTATTGACCCATGCATTCCATCAGTACACGGTGCAGAGCTCCCCGCGATCTTACCCACCGCCAAGAGTCGCAGAACACTGCGCATCAACAAAAACTGACTCTAGGTCCGGCTGCTGCTAACGTTTTGATTGGCTGAAAGACTGTCAAGGCAAAATACGATTGGGCAAAATGGTTACTCAACAGCGTTTGATTGGTCGAATCTCGAAACGGAGCGCGCTCCTGATCCCATTTCATACTGTGTAGCGAGCGAAGTCTCCGCTTGCGTTCCGGTCGTCGTGTCCCGACGTGGCAACTGCTTCAAGCGTGCGTTGGTCCTACGTACGAT
Organism: Phytopythium ostracodes; assembly: GCA_023337975.1. Classification (NCBI taxonomy): domain Eukaryota; phylum Oomycota; class Peronosporomycetes; order Pythiales; family Pythiaceae; genus Phytopythium; species Phytopythium ostracodes. The sequence continues at coordinate 20,590 of JAADXW010000268.1, forward strand.
GCGGAGTGAAGGGTCGCCACGACGCTAAATGAATCTAAAGCGAGCTGTGATCGTTGGATGGGGTCATCCGGCTTTTGTCTATCGCTCCAACGGGTGCCGATCGCGCATGCATCACCTACCTATCCAAGCGGAAAGAGGCAGCAATGGGGGTAGAGACAGAGGAGAGAGCTGTGTGATCGGTACCATACTATTGCAACAGGACTGGTACATCTAGGTGCGTGCGTGACGCTGTCGGCAACTGTTAGGCGATCGTGGCACTGCGGAGGGCGTCGCATCGTATTGTTCCGTCGTGTTGGCATTATCCTGTGCAGCCTCTTCAGCATTGGTCCGGTTCGTTGCTCGAAACACTGCGTGTGGTATACCTTAAATGCCGCTACTGTCTGCCCTGTTCGGTGGACGGACTCAGAGCTTGTCGACGTAAGAGCCGTCCTCGGTGGCGACCTTGACCTGGTTGCCGACCTCAATGAAGAGCGGCACCTTGACGATTGAACCGTTCTCGAGCGTGGCGTCCTTGACGCTCAGCGCCGAGTCCGCGACGCCCTTGGGCGTGGTCTTGGTCACGGCGAGCGTCACGTGCTCGGGCATGTTGGCCCACAGCACCTGTCCGTCCACGATCTGCAGCGACAGCGTCATGCCCTCGAGCAGAAATTCCAGCTGCCGGTCCGAGAACAGGTCGCGTGGGATCTCCATCTACAGCCGGCACGTCGCACAATTTACCACGGTTAGGGATAGTGAATCAGCGCCGGCTGTGGCTGAGAACGGGCCGTTCGAGATGGCTACTGTACCTGCTCGAACGACGTGTTGTGCATGAGCACCATGTTGTCGCCCTCGTGGTACAGGAACTGGAAGAATTGGTCAGGCCCCAGCGGCGCCTTGGCAACGCTCTCGGCGGCGCGGAAGCGGCGGTTGGTCTTGCTGCCCGTCTTGATCTCCTTAAGCTCGGCCTGTGATCCCATGTCGCGGGTCATTTCACTCCCTACAACCTCATCACGGAGAGCGTTCGAGCGCGAGCGTACCTGGACGTAGGCGCCACCCTTGCCTGGCTTGACGTGCTGCGTCTTGCCCACGCGGTAGATCTTGCCGTCAATGTCGAGCGCCATGCCCGTGCGCACCTGGTTGCCTGCCGCATCGCTCGGATCGATTGCGTCAGTCCTCCGTCGCCCCGCTTCCCCCTTTCAGTCCGATCAAAGCGCTTCTACCCACCGTTGATGGTCGCGAAGCGCACCTGGAAGCCCAGAGTCTGCGCGTGGGCCGCAACGCCCGCGCGCGCCACGTTGCCGATCACTCGCCGCCACATTGTCGCTCCCGTAGCAAGCAGTCCGTTCCTCCCCTCGGTCCGGTCAAAATGGGTATTTTGCGGTGGTGGGAGGAGCGTGTGGTCTTTGTTGCAGCTACTTTATCGGCATATGATTGGTCGAATAAATGACACGAATACATATCATTGGCTGAAAAGTGGACATGAGCTGCTCACATTGGCGAGCAGAACATCAAGGTCGCGAGCGAACCCACATCACGAAGTTCCCACGCGAACCGATCGACTTTGAACGGCGGCGGCTCCCGGACGAGCATGTTCTCCTTCTGGCGGGCGAAGCCCGAGGACGAGATGAAGAAGGCAATCGAAGAGGCGGTGGCGGCGGATCGCGAGGCGCGCTATGAGGCGGCCGTGCAGCTGTACGCGGCGGGGATCGAGAAGATGATGATCGTTCTCAACAGTCGGTGGAGTGGCTTCTGCTCGTTCGCCATGCCGAGCTGAGTGTTTGCCGGACCACAAAGCTCAAGCTGCTGTGCGTGGTGATTGTGACTGTGCAGCGCTGAAGGACGAGGACAAGCGCGTGGCCATGCGCCGCCTGATCGACGAGTACATGACGCGCGCGGAGCTGCTGAAAGATTGGGTCGCCCAGCAACGAGCAGGCGTGCACGCGCAAACGGCACAGCCTAGACAGCCCAACAGCGACTTCAAGGAACATTCGAGACAGCTCAACTGTATACAGTTGCAGCCGCTTCAGCGCCGTCAGAGCGCCAGCACGGTCGGTAGTGGTGATGGTGGTAGACGGCAACAATGTGTGTGTATGTGCTGAACATGTATCACCATGCAGATGGCTGACGGGGGCCGGCCACAGAAGATGCGGTCGCACTTTGCGCGAAACCACGCGCAGTACGCGCACACGATCTTGGACGAAGTACTGGACCAGTCGCCGGGCGTCACCTGGGACGACATTGCCGGATTGGAGGTGGCCAAGCAGATCCTGCAGGTACGAGTTGCTGGTTCTGCAGTGGCGAGGGCGATCGAACGCTAACCACCCGTCCAACATGCTCACTTCTGCTTGTGCAAAATGCGTAGGAGGCTGTCATTCTGCCGACACTGCGCCCGGATCTCTTCACTGGGTTGCGGGCGCCGCCGCGCGGAGTGCTTTTGTTCGGACCGCCTGGGACTGGTAGGTGCTACGCCGTCTACGTCATTTGCTTGGCATTGTGATATAGCTTGGCGGGGATCCGCACATGCTGAGCATTGCCGTGCTACACAGGCAAGACGCTGCTGGCGAAGGCGGTCGCGACGGAATCCAAGGCGACTTTTTTCAAGTACGGCGCCTCCGTGCTTGCCTTGGATGCTATCAGTGAATCCGTTGGCCACTGAATATTGTACGCTTGCGATTTTTTACTTTTTGGCATAGTATCTCAGCGTCCACGCTGACATCTAAGTGGGTCGGCGAAGGAGAGAAGCTCGTTCGCGCTCTTTTCGACATGGCGCGCGAGCTGCAGCCTGCTGTGATCTTCATGGACGAGATGGACGCGTTGCTATCGACGCGTTCGACATCTGAGAATGACGCCAGCCGGCGTATCAAGAACCAGGTGCGCCCGTTACTCTCGCTGTGCCATTTTGCAGACTGTGACGCCATTTCTTACGTTCTTGACGCGGGCGGGCACTATGTGAATTCTCCTGTGATCGTGTTGTAGTTCTTCACTGAGCTGGACGGCGCGGCATCGTCGACGGACGATCGCATTCTGGTCATGGGCGCGACGAATCTGCCTCAAGAGCTCGACGAGGCGATCATTCGACGTCTGGAGAAGCGCATCTACGGTCCGTGCTTCTGTAAGACGCACCGATGTCAATCACCGTTGGTAATTGATCAACCCTCGATCGTTCAGTTCCACTTCCAGACGGCACGAGCCGCGAAGGACTGATCCGGCACTTGCTCGGCACTCAGAAGTTCTCGCTCACGTCGAAAGAGATGCAGCGCATCGTGGACGCGACCGAGGGATACTCCGGGAGCGACCTTAAGGCTGTGTGCAAGGATGCAGCGCTCGGCCCGATCCGAGACCTTGGCACGCGCGTGGCCGGCGTGAAAGCCGAGGACGTCCGCGGGATCAGTGCTGCCGACTTTGAGACGGCGATCATTCGCGTACGACCGAGCGTCTCCACGTCGACGGTGGAGGCGCTCGAGGCCTGGAACGAACGCTACGGCGTGTCTGCTGTGGCGTGAGGAATTGGCCTGTAGTCGCTACAAGCGACCGAAAAATCGAAAGCAACCAACTGGTATCGTTGGTGTCTGGATGAAGACTGTGTATGGGGAGGGTGTTGCTGTGTACACTGCGGTCTCTTGTTGAGCGCTCGTTTTGCGGACAAGGCGTCGCGCCCATGTCTGATGCCCTTGCTCGCTTCACTGCTTCCGTTCGTAGATCATCATGTACGACTCCGAGACGCCGATGAGCTGGGGCATGGTCTCCTGCACGTGCAGGTCTTGGATCTCGTACCATTGCTCCGTCGCCTAGCATTTTTCGTGAGCAAACACCACAGTCGAAACAGTTAGTTCTGCAGTCGGTGTAGAAACCAGAGCAATCGCCACTGGGCGGCATGTACCCGGTTCTGAACATGAACGCGGTAGCTGCCTTCTGTGAGCGGGTTTGTCTTCATCGCCGCCTCTCGACCGGTCGTCACCGGGCTGTCGTGGCAAATGTTCGCAACCAAGTTGTATCTGGGCAAATATGAGAGTCAGCAAGAGTCAGAGAACCTAGCGCAAACATTATCGGCGCGGAAGCACTGTTGTCAGCCAAAACACGTACTTGGTCGACGGCAGACACACTTGTAGCGCCTTCTCAACCAGCTCGGACTTTTCAACGCAGCTCTGCCAACAAAGGCGCACATGTTACAATGTTATTCACGACATTTCATGGGTGCTATCAAGTGAGTGCGGATACGGTTAAGAGGGAGGGAACTACCTTTGAGGACACATTGTGCTTGGTCAGGATCGCACGCAGTTCTGAGATAGACCTGAGACGCAACAGTCAAGGCAGCATACACGATGATCAGAACAAGGTTGACAACTACCAGCAACGTGTAAATCATGGCGCAATGTCGACGGTGACTTACTTGGCGCGCAGCTCTTCCTCGGACGGGATGGACTGATCCAACTTGAGGTAGTCGCGCAGCTCCAAGTTCTTGACGGGAAAGTTGACGATCGTCGGATTCTTCTCCACGAAGAAATTGTTGCGCGTGAAACGCTTCACGTGGAAGATCAGGTACTGCGGGAGCGCATCGATGCGGTACGTCTTCTTGAGGCGCTGGGATCCTTGTAGCACGTGCTGCACAATATCGAATTAAGGTCGAAAGTGTATTACGAGCACAAGTTAGGCCGGACAAAGATGAAAACGACTGAACACAGAGCCCATACCGTGACGTGGGTGCCGTCGTACTTCTCCAGCACAGTGAAGAGCGGAATCTTGAGAGGACAGGCAAGGAGGAAGCATAGTGCACAAGTGAGCAACGAACCATGAGTGTCAGATTCCGGCGAACAACACAAGAAGTCCACTAGTGGCAGCCGTCGCGTACCTGCGGGATGATGTTCCCACCCTGTGAGTCCTTGAATAGCGGCGTCGACGGCAAATCGAGCGACATCAAACTGTACAACAAACAAAACAGTTAGTGAAGTCGACAAGGATCGTAGCCAACACGTTCGACGGAGGCCTGGCAATCTTACAGGCACGGCGTCACGGTCGTGACCGCGCTTTCATCTTCCGATGCTCCGGTAAGCGCCACTTTAGCCTCATCGACTGTGGTCACTTCAACAAAGCCTTGGAAGCTCTTGTGAATGATGCTACTTCCAGGTTTGAATGTGCCTCCGAGCCCCTGTTTGTGAGCAACAATAAACCTCATGAGTAAGGGCGCCAATTGTAACTCGCAAAAGGTCCCGTGGGACACTGAGGACAGCAGGATACGTACACGGTGCAGCTCGTTAAGCAGCCACGACAAGAACTCGAAGCTCTCGTTCTGCTTGCCCACGTGGAAGCGCTTCTTGCTGCTCACAGACACTTCCTGGACAAACTCGTGCGGGCTGATCTGTTGACGCCATGGACAAGAGCACATGCGCGGTTAGCACTCATCTTCGCCTGACCGGCGACACTGTGCACCACATCGCTGCATCGTACCGTGTTTTTAAAGTTGTGCGGGCTCCACATCTTGCGCACGAGCTCGCCGAAGCGCAGCACGAGCGGGGACCGCGTCTTGCCGACCGTGTTGGACGCCAGGAGGAAGAAGTCGCGGAGAGGCGGGACGTGCGCGAGCGCCTGCACCACCACATTAATGTAGTCCGTGTGCTTGAGGTTGTTCAGGCCGATGAATCCTGTTCGCGTCGACGCAACACACGAGCAGCAAGCAACAGCGTCAGCATTTACATCTGAAAGCGGTCCGGCCGGCTCGTGAAATGCACCGCCTACCGGGCAAGTACGAGACGCCAAAGGCGTCCTGCGCGAGGATGCGGTTCTGGTCGATCTTGGCGATCGCGGCCGGGTCGAACGTGGGGCGCAGCGCATCCTGCACGGGCTTGAGCGTCTTATCCACGACCTCGTAGTTGTCTGCCGGCCGTCGACACCGCGGCACACGAGTAAGCACAGCTGCGCTACGCTACAGGCAAGAACGGAACGGACGAGACGCGGCGCACGCGACGAACCTGGCAGGCAGTAGATGCGGTCGCTCTGGAGGTTGATGAACACATGGTGGCTGCTCTGCACCGAGTGCGTGAAGGCGTGCGTGGACTTGCCGCGGCCCTTGAAGTACTTGCCGCACACGAGGCACGCGTACACGTTCTGGTCCGACAGGCTGACGGAGCACACCTTCTCGAAGTCGAAGTCTAGCAGCTGGTGGTTGATCGTGTCCAGGTACGGGCACTTGCGCCGTTTGGCGCCCGGCGCCTCCTCCGCGCGCTCGCCTTCGTCCGCCTTGCGCTTCACCGCCATCGCCGCCGCCGCCGTCGATGCTGCCTTTCCGGTCCAACTAACTGCGAGTTGTTTGGGCCGCGATCGCTCGCCTGATGTACCCGTAATCGGGCTTTTATATGCAGTATAATATCAACTATCGGTAAAACAGTAATATATGGACGTGTTCCGTGAATGAATCTACTATCAGGTGTTCGTAACGTGGCGGTTTATAGCGGTTATGCCGTCTGGAGGGTGGTATGGGACGGCGGGTGGTTCAGAGACCCGGCGCGCATTTCTTTACCATGACGAAGACAGCGTCGATGACTGGTGTGCTGCACACCAGAATTGCAGCTTATCTGATCGACCCGGCGGGATGATCCGCCCTCCCTCTCCAGGAAGGAAACGCGCGCGACACAGTGAGGCACCTCTTTGCCGTCGACACGCCGACTGCAGTAACAACGTGATTGCGACCTGATTATAAACGTGACGAGTCCATGCGAAGCAGCAGCTTTATCCATCAAACCACTCGCCGCTTGGGCGCGTGCTTGGGTTTGGGCGGCACCAGCCCAAGCGTATGGGACATTCACCACCGTCCCCCACCCCACTCGCGGGGATGGGTGACGTCATGATTCGCACTTAGTCGAGTTGCTCCAGTCCGCCTCTCAAATACAAACACCAAGTTTCCCACTCCAGATTCGTACTTAATCGCACCATCTGGTTGCGAGATGGGGGGACC
>JAADXW010000269.1:0-27407 GCA_023337975.1 Phytopythium ostracodes
AAGCCGCACATCCAGTACACCAGAGTGCCAAACACGACGCTCTCCACGACGGCGAACGGGATCTGGCTGACCGAACACGCCACGACGTACGCGGCCGTCTGGAAAAAGTTGGCTCGCCGCTGCTTGTAGAACACCTCGCGCTGAGCCATGTTGATGGGCAACTGCGAGCTCAAACTCAGCACGAGGAACAGACTCGCCTGGTACGCCACGCCCTCGACCACCTGCGCGTTATCGGGGTCGAACTGCCAAAACACCGACCCGTAGATCAGCGCCATGAACGTCACCAAGACCGCTCGGCTCTTGAGGTAGGCCGTGTTGCGCATCGCAATCTGCAGCTGCCGCCTGGTGAGCGTCCATGCATTCTCGAAGAACGACCGGCCGAACGTCGGCAACTCGCTCAAGTACTTGGTCATGAAGTCGGCCTGAAGACTCGCAGGCACCGGTTCATCGACTGTCTTCAGCGTCCGCGAGTAAATGTCAGACGTGCGAAAACGCTCTGCGAAGTCGTTGGGCCGACGAAGGTAGGCACGTGGAGTGCTCGTAGCCGATTGTGCCGCTTCAACTTGGTACTTGACCTGCTGCGGCGTGCCCAGATCGAGAAGAAAGTCGGCGACATCACGGTCAGCCAGCCGCTTAAAGCCAAGACTCGCGAAGTACTCGTCCGCCTTCCCCACCGGGCCGTAGTACATCACCTCGCCATCGTTCAGCAGCAACACATCGTCGAACAGCTCGAACACCTCGGGCGACGGCTGCAGAAGAGAGACCACGAGCGTCGCGCGCATATGCTCTGCCATTCGGCGCTGAGCCTTGATGATGTCGAACGTCGCCGACGCGTCGAGACCCGTGCTGATCTCGTCCATGAACACGGCCGGACGCAGTCCGAAGCTCATCTCACCGAGCGTCACGCGCTTTTTCTCACCGCCCGACACTCCACGCAGCATCTCGTTGCCGATGACCGTATCCCGGCACGTCTCAAGGCCGAGCTGCTGGATCAAGACGTCCGGGAACCGCGAGTTGAGGTCGCGCAGCGTTCGGTCGGCTTGAGCGGTGGAAGCAGCGTCGCCTCCAGTAAAGAACCTGCCGAAGTGACGGTACAACGCAGAAGGGTTGAAGCTGTTGGCGTACGACAGCGTCTCCTCGACGGTCAGCACCGGAGAATGCTCGTCTCGCTGAGGGACATAAGCGATGAGCTGCGGCAGTCGACCACTCATCTCGTGCTGCGCGCGACCGTTGTACGAAATGTCGCCGTCGATCTGGACATTTTTCGCGACGGGGAACGTTCCACTGAGCATCCTCATGAGCGACGACTTGCCCGATCCCGGTTGTCCGAGCACCAGCGTCATGGTTCCCGGTCGGAGCACCAGCGTGACGTCCTTGAGGATCTGCTTGCGCGCCTTGCGCTTGCTGGCCGTCAGTGTCGCGAATGTCCGCTTGAGGTCGTTAACCAGCGTGGGTAGCTCCGTGACGCGTTGTCCGTCGCTGTCGGAGCTGACCTGGATGTCCGCGGAGACGGACAGGTGGCGGCATCGGATCTCCACTTGCGGCGGCGCTCCTCCGTCGATCGCGGGCTCCAGAGCCGTCGCGAGGTTGTCGTACAGCGCGTGGAGCCCAAGATCTAAGATACCTGGCCCGTTGGGCTTACCGGCATCGCTGGTGGTTCTAGCTGCAGTCATCTCGTAGCGTTGCGCGCTTGACTAGACTTGCTTGCGATTGCCTCACTTGCGGGTAAATGCTGGAATGAGGACCTGCCTCAGCGCACTAGCGGGACGCTTCAGGCCCGTCGGGACGCAATCCGGCACATGCTTTCTACGCGCCCCGGCCGAGCACATTGCGCCCTGTGGGAAGCGAGCGTGTCGGCTCCAAGCAGCCGCTGACCTCGGGTAGATCCTCCATTTCCTCCGCAAGTCGCCGATTATGGTCGAGCGCCGATTACGGAAAGGCGGCATCAAGCGTTCCAAATTCCGCACCACATCATCCAATTCAAAGAAACATTTATACTAATATTTACTTTTAGTATTACTTTTTATAAACGTTATTATTTCTAGTTCATGAATTGATATAACGCAATTGCTTTTTCATTTGACTATAAAGGTTTCATGTGACTCGAAGTGGAACACCCCGTGGATAGGACGTATTTTGTCTTTTAAATCAGTGCAATATCGTGACAGTGCCTACTCCTTGCTGCACGTTTGCTCAATTCACTGATTTAAATGCGATTGGTGGGATCGCAGGCGTCGATGATGGCAGGAAGGCGATTACGGCCATGGGGCGATTGGTGGCAACTCGGCGACGTCTGACGAAGCACAGCATGCTCCAGCGCATGTCTCAGTTGCATGATCCGCACGCTTGGCCCGACTGTTGGATCGATTGTAGATGCATTGGATCTTGAACACGGTTGGTGTCTGCCACGCATCAAAGATCACGTTGCGCAACGACCCAGCAAGTGTTAGTGATGGTCTCTCCACAATCGCGCCCTCGCCGATATCATTGCTGGTGGAGGGTGCTCGACGACGTTTGGTCGTGTGAATGCATTGCATTGGACAGTCATGCGAGCCATCTCCAACGTGACTGTTAGGCACTCTCCTTCCCAGTCCCCGATCCCCCGAAAGGTGGCGGTGCGATCGCTGGCGTTGGACCAGTTGCATGAAGTCTCAGGAGTATCCATCTGATCCACTCAAGCGTCTATCAGTTTGTCCTTACAGCGAAGACGACGAGAGGAGAGCATGAAGAGACGCAATCCAGGATCACAAGCAGCCAGCGCATCACTGACGCTCATGGACACTGCAGCAAGCCGACATTCGGGCCGAAAGATCGAGATTATACAGAGAAAATTGCCAACGACAACCAAAATCTCGTGCGGACAAGTTGAGTAGCCGAAGTGATCGGGAAGGTAGGTGTGAATGTCCACGCTGATACATGCCGTAGCGTGAGCGGGCGTCGACGAATGTCCCGAGCGGTGCGCACAACAGCTAAAGGGCGGCCAAGGCAAGACTGCAGCTCAAGCATACACACCAAGTTCGTTGCTGGATCGAAGATTTAGCCGAGAGTGGAGTTGCGAGGAATTTCAGCACGATCGTGCCTACTTACATGGATCGCCGTGGCTTAAGCCAACACGCGTTGGCAAGATCCAATCAGCTCCATCTCGACACACCCTACGGAACAGAACCCACGTGACACGCTGTCGGTGGCAGTAGTCGCCGAAAAACGCACCGCATTTCAGCCAATCCAAGTTGGCCTCTTTTTTGCGGCTTTTCTGATTTGATAGGGACATCAGACGCTATAATTCTAAATTCCCATGTGTCAGTTACGCCATTCCTCAAAATACAGTTCGAATCCCTACCGTTCCCTCGGCTAAACTTAGTGAAAGGGGGGAAAAGGAAGAACGCCACCACCGTCTTTGGGGCGCTCGCCGGGCAGAAACCCCCATCATAAACAACAGGTGGACGGAGAAAGAACGCGCGCGGACCACCTCCCCGTGCCTCGCTTCGCCTCCGCTCGCCCGCCCGCCCTCGTCCCTCGCGCCGCTGGCTGCTCGACCGCGTCGCTGTCGCTCTCGCCGTGGCTGCTTGTCCCCCCCGTTCCGACCGTCGCGCCCCACACGAAACCCCGTTAGACACGCCTCGCCATGTCGCTCTTCTCCGCCATGGCCGACGAGAACAGCGTCTGGGCGCGCGGCTCGGCGCTGTTCAACATCTCCAGGTAGGTATCGGTGACTCGTGTAATGGGTCTGAGCGCGGAGAAGCGCTCTCCCCACGCCCGGAGGGAGAAAGATATGGCAGCTGACGGGTCCTGTTGGATGGTTACGGTTACGTTACTGCAGCCCGCTCAACGATCTGCTCGAGAAGGAGGACTTTACGCTGGAGCAGGTGCTGCAGGAGGACGAGCTCATCCAGGAGGTCAAGACGCGCAACACCAAGTTGCTCGAGTTGTACGTTGGCCTTGTAGGATGGATCCATTGCCTTTGTCCAAGGCGCCGCCGCCCTTCCTGATACAGCGCCGATGCTAATGACACGTTCGTCTGCTGCAGTCTGTCGCAGGAGGCGATCGTGCTCAAGCTCGTCGAGTACGTCGTGAAGACGCCCGAGGACCCGTTGGACGACCTGCGCACGCTCAAGTACCCGTACATGGCGTGCGAAGTCATTTGCTGCGACATTATGAGCATCACCGAGACTCTCGCCACCGCTTCCGACGGCAAGATCGTCGAGGCGCTCTTTGGGTTCCTCTACGCGCCCGGTGACCTCGACCCGCGCCTCGCCGGGTACTTTGAAAAGGTGGGCAGGTCGTTTCCCGTATCTTGGTGGACTTGTACGGGTTTTCTGACATTTGCTTGGCTGCTCTCCTGCAGATTGTGACGATGCTCATGGTGCGCAAGCCGCAGGAAATGACGAGCATCATGAACAAGAACTCGGAGAAGCTGCTCAAGGGCTTTGTGCGCCACGTCGACTCGTTCTCCATCTCGGAGCTGCTGAAGCGACTGCTCCAGCCTTACCAGAGCGGTACGCACGTTTCATCAACCGATTCCAGCGTCTTGCTTTCTTGTTTGCTAAGCGTGTGATGTTGTGGATGCCAGATTACATGGACGACATGGACTTCCCGGGCATGTCGATCGGCTTCCCGCCGTCAAACGCCTGGTACAATGCACACGACGACGACGACATTTCGGTGGGGACGCCGACGTCATCGAAGGAGAAGTCGCTCGCGTGGCAGTACGAGACGACGGTTGTGGACCTGCTGATCGACAGTCTCGCCGTCGTGGATAGCGAGGGCAAGCCTATTGACAGCGACGTGCACAAGCACGCGTCCGACATCTTGGTCGACATTATCCAGTGCGGCATCCGCGCCCAGCAGAATGACCCGGCATCCCCGGCGTCGAACTCCTCGCCCGTGTCGTTTGCGCTCCTGGAGTACCTCGAGACAAAGGACGTCGTCGAGAAGCTCGTGACGCTTGCGATCCCCGTTAGTGCCGACGGCACATATTCGGCTTCGTCCATGACTGGCGCGCTGTCGGTGCTTGGTGCGCTGCTGTCGCGGCACACCAATGCGCAGTACGCATCCACGGACGAGATTCCGCCGGCTGTTGCGTGCGTCGTGGAACGCGTGCCGGAGCTGTGTGCGACTCTCAAGGCGGACGACAAGGATGCGGGCACGATCCGCAACCAGCGTCACCAGGAGGTGCCGCGCCTTGGCCTTCGCCGACTTAAGCTTGTTGGCCTGCTGGTGCTGTTGATTCAGTCCAAGTACAAGCAGGTGGACGCCGCCATCCTGAAGGAGGTACGTTCTTGTACTTGCGATCGTCGATCAGATTTGGTTGGAAATGTGATTGATCGTGATATCATTGTTGACACTACGGATCTGTAGGACGTGCTGAACATTTGCCTGGACCTGTTCTTCCGGTTCGAGTCTGTCAACATGCTGCATGCGGATATCGAGAGCATGGTGGTTGGTATTCTCGAGAGCGGAAGCCAAGAGCTGCTTACGGGTCTTGTGAAGGACGCCCACCTGCTCTCGCGTCTCATCGAGGCTCATGAGAAGAATGACGAGGCAACCAAGGAGGCTAAGGGCAGCTCACTCGGGTATGTCGGCCACCTTCACCGCATGTGTAACATGATCATCTCGCTGCTTGAGGAGATCCGCAGCAGCAACGCTGAGGGCCGGACGACGCTGAACGATATGCGCCAGGCAGACGCAGTGCTCGAGCTGTTCGAGGAGGACCAGACCGTGTGGAAGAAGTGGGAGGAGCTTTCGACCACTGTTCTGACGCCGATCTATGAGCGCGAGCGCATGCCGCTGGGTGGTGTGACGATTTCGCCCGGTGGTGATGACCCGTACTCGGTCATGGGCTTCAACCAGAGTGACGAGCTCCTGAACGCGCAGTTTGCCGAGATGCTGGGCGCGTCCGGCTACGGCAGTAACAGCTTTGACACGGACTTTGACATCAAGACGAGCGACACGCCCATGATGCCGGAGATTATGAACGATAGTAGCAGTAGCGAGGAGGAGGACGACGAAGAACTGGCGCGCCAGGCGGCAGGCAATGGCGGCGATGACGACTTTGACTTTGCCCCGCACAGTCTCTCAAGTGGGGCGGCAAGCGGTGAGCCGGGGCCTGACCGGTGGGCGAACTTTGAATCGGGCGGGTCGTGGGCGCAGTTTGAGCAGCAGTCGGCGACGTTTGACGCCTCGTTCGACTCGACGCCAATGGACGAAGTGGACTTCTTTGCTGACAAAGTGGAGCCGCTTTCTCCGACAGATGGCGCTGCGGAGGAGGTAGCACAGGACCTGGCGGCGCTGTCAACGTCGGATGAGGCAACTCCTGCTGCCGAGGAGGCATCCCCAGCACCTGCCGCTGACGAGGTGGCTGCTGAGACGGAAGCGGCGGTCGAGGAGCTCAGCGCCCCGACTGATACGACTACGAGTACGCCTGCACCTGCTGAAGAAGCTGTGCCCGCCGCTGCGTCTGCGGAAGAGATCAACTGATGCGTTGTCGTCAGCTGAGACCTGTCCGATCCCTATCATGTCGCGCGAGCAAATCAAGCGCTTGGCGCGGCCTTGTAGCGCTTCTCTTTTTCCCTGTGGAGATAGATAGATCACGTTCCTTTTTATTTTCGATATCGTGGTGATGGGGAAGAGGAGGGCGAGCGAGCGACTCGCGATCGTGCGTGTGTGTGTGTGCTGTTGCTGGTGCCACGTGCTGCGCGTGACAAGAGGAGCGAGGCAGGCGCGGCAACCTGCAGGCTGCTTCGCATCGGGGGCGAGCTTGGCGAACGATCAGCCCAGCATTTCTAGTAAGAACACAAGTAGTAATAGCCAGCCGCCTCGTGCACGCGTCTGCTGAAAGGTGCTCCTTACGTCTGTGTCCCTCTACTACTCGAGCATTACTCTGCAGGTTTGGTGTCGGGGGTGCCGAGGTGAGCGCCGGCCATGCTCGAGCACTTCTACAGTACCTTCCCGGTTCTGACAGCTGGGATCAGTGACGTCGGTACGACCGCGACCGGGAGCGGCGACTGCTGCGGCTGCGACTTCGACGCCGACTCCGACCGCTGCTTCGACTGCGTCGTCGTGGACTCGACCCGCGGCGGCGTTGACGATCACGACTCCGACTGCGACTGGAGCTTGAGCTGTATCTGCGCCGCCTGGAGCTTCGGCTTCGGTTCGGACTCCGCTTGCGACGGCGGCTGCGACTGCGGGAGCGAGATGGTGACGACGAGTGTGAGCGCCGCCAATGGTGATGGTCGCTCGACGCAGATCGAGAGCGAGGGCGTGAACGGCGCTCACCGTCGCAGGCGCCACTGGTGCTGGCCACCACATTCTTGCTGGGAGTTGACTGCGGTATTGCGATGGGAGGTGGCATCGTCGAGTCCTCCGACGAGAGGGGTTGCGTCAGTTCAGCAACAGTTTGCGATGGAGGTGGCGCCGCTACTGATGGGGCGACGGCAAGTGGAGCAGTCGGAGCGGGAGCAGGTACGACTTGGGTTTGTGCCGATGACGGTTGATGCTGGAAGACAGGCTGCTGATGCTGGACTGTAGGTTGCTGGGTTGGCCCGGTCGCTTTGACAAAACTTGAGCGAAATGCGACTGCAGCAGCCGAAGAAGCAGATCCTCCTGGGCTGGGTCCATCCAGAGAGCTCGCCTTTACGAACATGCTTAGCGATCCCTTGGCCGCCATCCCACCCGCGGGTCGCTGCACTGGACCATGTCCGCTAAGACCAGCGAATCCCAAACCTTGGCGTCGGTCGGCTTTGCGCTTTCTGCCTGCATCGTTCCATCGCTGCAACTCCGCCGCATCCTCTTCGTCCATCCCACCCGTCGCCTTTTGCTGAGAAGGGTGAGCACCAACCCGACCGCTCTGACCTGAGCTGCTGGTACCACCGGCGCTTCTACCACGAATTGGTCCGCGACGAAAGCGTGGGTCGCGCTGTGCGAGTGCCAGCAGCTCCTCAGGAACTCGCTGTCCCGACACGTCCATGTTCTGCACGAGCTGAGACGCAAATGAGCTCTCGCGACTCGTCACGAGAGTGTACGCCGTGCCTGGCGCAAAGCCTTCAACGCCCATGCGCCCAGTACGACCGATACGGTGCACGTGGGTGTCGATGTTCTTCGCTACGTCAAAGTTGACGACATTCTTGACGTTCTTGACGTCTAGTCCGCGTGCAGCCACATCAGTCGCAACGAGGATCGTGCACTCGCCCGATTTGAACTTGGCCAGCGCCTCAGACCGCTCGGCCTGCGTCTTGTCACCGTGCAGGCACCGCGATGCGAACTTCGCACTTGTCCTGTTCAGGTTCTTCGCGAGTTCTTCGCACCCTGTCTTGCTGTTCGCGAAGATCAGCACTCGTCCTTCGTCCGCAATTCGCGCCAGGTTGCTCATGAGCCACGGCCACTTTGCTTGATCATTTGGAAGCACGACCGGGACCTGGTGGATCTCCTCGTTCGCCTGGCCCGCACGGCCGACCGTCAGAGTCACCGGGTTGTTAAGCACGTCCCGCGCGAGGGCTTGGATGCGCCGTCGAAACGTAGCGGAGAACATGAGCGTTTGTCTGTCCGGGCGGATCTGCGTCATGATCGAGCGTAGCTGTGCCTCAAAGCCCATCTCGAACATGCGGTCGGCTTCGTCGAGCACGACGAACGTCACGCGGTTCATCGGAGCGTGCTTCTTGCGAATCATTTCAATCAGACGACCTGGTGTCGCTACCACCACCTCGGCGCCACGCTTGAGAGCCTGAATCTGCTCCCATTTACCCACGCCGCCGTATACAGACGCACACTCGGCACCGTAGGCGACGAGGAACGTGCGCGCCTGCACGAAGATCTGATGTGCGAGCTCGCGTGTCGGAGACAACACAACAGCGATGGGGCCTTCGCCCTTGCTAAGCTCGCGCTGGTCCATCACGTGGCGCACCATGGGCAACGTGAACGCTAGCGTCTTTCCCGATCCTGTCTTGGCGATTCCGATCATGTCGCGGCCCGACAGCGCGACGGGAAAGGCTTGCGCCTGGATCGCAGTCGGCGCCTCGAGCCCGAGCGACATGAGCACCTTCAGCATTGTGCGATCGACTCCGACCTGCATGAAGGAACGAACAGGCGACGGAACTGCAGCATCGTGAACAGCGGATTCTACACGCACGTCAAGCTCCTGGCGAAGAGCTGCGGCCTCAGTGGGCGAGAGCGATGCGATCTCCGGATGCGGCGAGTAAAACTCCTTGCGGAACGGCTCGTATGTGACGCGCGAGTGGTCAACGGGCGGCAGTACCTCCATGTTCTTCCGCGGGTCCACGTGCGCTTGAGGGTCGTCGTTGAGCGCGCTTGTCTCTGTCGGATAGTGGACGGACCAGTGAGTGATCCGATTCGGGAGGACATCCTTGACAACGACACTAGTAAACGCCTGCACAGTGTCATGCATACCTTGGTCGATACGCTTGGCGGTCGAGTACACTTCTTGGTCAGAGTCCGCGTCGTCGTCTTCGTACTTGTCACTCACGGTCACGCCTTGCATCAGCTCCACCCGCGGCTTCTTCGTCGTCTGTGTTCCGTACAGCCAAGTCCATCAAGAGACGTCATGACTGCTATCAGCACGGAGACCCAAAAGTGCACCGACGAGCTCAATCATGCCGTACGCGAGCAAGCTCCTCCATGTAGCTGTCGTGGTCGTCCGCGTGGTTGAGAATCGATGGCTGTGTAACAGCGGCAACATCATGCAGCATTCGCATCCAGAGCCATAAGCCCACCGCTACGGCTGCACCGCCAGAGCAACCAGCGACCACCACACCTTCTCAAGAGGCTTGCGTGCCGATGTGTCCGTCTTCTCGCGCACGACCTGCGCGTCAATGCCCATCATGAACGCGTCCAGCGGGTCCACGTCCTCGTCGTCGCCGCCACCGCCGGGACGCCCGAGGGTTACGCCTCTTAGCGGCGACACATCGCCTCCTTTACCAGCTGGACCACTGGAGGATCTGCGCGCGTATCCTTCCTCTTCCTCGTCGTCGTCAAAGTAGTCGCGCGTCTGCTGCGCCTTGCGCCTGGCGCCGCGCAGGTACTCGCGCTGCAGCTCCATTTTCGCCCCGTCCTCTTGGTTTTGGTAGTTTGTTCGGTCGGTTGGGCGTTTGATAAGAAAGAAGAGATCGCTCGTTTCGGTTATAAGATGTACCTGTGTTAAATGTGATACGCTTTATGTGGACCACCTTACAGTTAAGATGTGACGAGTTACACTGTAACCACGATGAGCGTAACCCCAAAAAGGGGGACGACCACTTGGTCGAAACAACAATCGGAGGCACAAACCAACAAGAGCACGGCAGGCAGAACAAATGGCGGACGCGCAGGGCAAAAAGACGCCGTCGGACTTCCTCAAGGGCGTGCTGGGCCGGCCCGTGGACGTGAAGCTCAACAACGGCGTCGAGTACAAGGGCGTACTGGCGTGCCTGGACGGGTTCATGAACATCGCCATGGAGCAGACGCAGGAGTACGTCAACGGCCAGCTCAAGGCGCAGTACGGCGACTGCTTCATCCGCGGCAACAACGGTGCGCCCGCGTCACAAACACCCGCCGCAGTCGTTGTTATTGTTGATCGGTAGACTTACCATCTTGTGTGCCCTCGTCTCCTCTTGCATCGCAGTCCTGTACATTTCGGCAGCCAAGTAACCTCTCTTCGAACCGAGGTGAGGGTGTAGGTGAACACGTCGCATGGTGCATCAGACCATTCAGAAGAGGAGACACCGCGCATTAAAGCTAATATAGCACTCATCGATCCCTTTCCTCCTTCCATTTCCATTGCCTGTGACGCTCGTGAATCCACGCGCGCGTCCGTTCCGGATCGTCATGCCGAGTCCGCATGCACGAGTGGAGAGCTCACTTATCTCTGAAAGGGTTAACGGTTAAGTACCGGTTATCTGGGACAAAGGTTACATGGAAGGTGGTTACATCACGAGGGTAACCCCCTCTCAGGTCAGGGGGAACGGAAACCAGAAGCGAAAACTGCGAGTCGCTCGGAAGAGAAACGAGTGACTTCCGCGCCCGACCCGCCGTACTGTTCGCCTCTTCCGCTGCCTCCGAGCGTCACAACCAGTGTCGTCGGGGTCTCTGCGTGTCGGTACAGCCGGGCGCTCTCCTCCTGTGTGAAGAAGATCGCAGGGGCCGCCTTTTTGATCAACAACAGGACCAGTAGAAGCGACAGACACCATGCTGGCGACCAAATCGAGCTTCAAGAGCCCGCAGACGCGCTTCAACCTGCTGCTGCTCGAGGACGGCGAGTTCTTCTTGGATGTGTGTTGACTCGTGTCGTCGCCCGCTTGGTCTATTGACTAGCCGTTGCATTTTCTAACGCGGAAGTGTGCTGGATGGTGTGAACGTGTAGGATTTCAGTGTGCACCGCTTCCTGGACGCCGTGCCGGACGCGTCTCGGTATGCTGCTGCTGTCTGAGTACTGCCTAGCTTCCCCGGTTGTTCTGCGGGATTCTAACTCGTTGCCGTGCCATTCAACTCGACAGCAAGGTGCAGGGGCGACTCAAGGTGTGCACGCGCGGGTTCTTCTTCGAGCCGCAGGACTTCACGCTGCCAATCCTGCGCTTCCTCTTCCGCGACATGGCGCAGATGCCGATTGCCGAGCTGTACGACCAGGCGAACGGCGCGGACTGTGCGCTCTTCCTGTCGTTCGAGACCACGCAGGTCACAGAGATGAAGGAGCGCGGCGTCGACCACCCGTACGTCACCAAAGAGACGGTATCGACTACAGAAGAGCCCGAAGATGCTGCCACAGTGCCTGTAGCATCAAACAGCAACGCCGTCCCAAACAAATACGTGTTCGCGCTGCTGCACTCCAAGATCGAAGAGTTCCTGAGGAGTGTCGTGCCCATTTGGGAGCTCGCGCACCAGAAGAACGTGCTCAACAAGGTGGACGAGGAGATTTTGCTGGCGCCCGTTCTGCGGACGCGACTCACGGACCAATTCGACTCGAGCTTGCTGGTGGATTTCCGAGAGCGGCCGCTGCTCACTGCGGGGAAACTCGTCGATCGCATCGTGCCGCTGCTCAAATACCCCGGGTGTTTGATGCTGACCAACCAACGGTATGCGTCTTTGCTCCACGCTTGCGATGTCTACGGCTTAATGAGCATGCTGTAACCTTTGATTGATGCTGATACGCGTATTATCATGTAGACTCTACTTCCAGCCTGCGCAGATCAACAACGTGGGCGATCCAGTGCTTAACTGGGCGTACAATACGATCGAGTACCTGTACAATCGTCGGCACATGCTCAAACAGACTGGGCTTGAGATTTACCTCAAGAACGGCGAGAGTTTTTTCTTCTCGTTCAAGAGCCGGCGCGACCGCGATGAAGTGTACGACATGATGGTCAGCCAGCCGGATCTGCAGCGACTGCAGCAGACAGAGCTCGAGTCCATGCTGCTCAAGTGGCAGCGCCGGGAAGTGTCGAACTACGAGTACTTGCTGTACCTGAACAACGCCGCGGGACGGACCAAGAACGACTTAACGCAGTACCCTGTATTTCCCTGGATTCTGACGGACTACACCAGTTCGTCGATCGACCTGACGGACCCGTCCGTGTATCGCGACCTGTCCAAGCCTATTGGAGCGCTGAATGCAGAACGGCTCGAGTTCTACAAGGCACGATTCGAGGCGATGCCCCGAGGGATGGAGGCCGAAGGGATTCCCCCGCCGTTTCTCTATGGCACACACTACTCGACGCCGGGCTACGTGCTCTACTACTTTGTGCGTATGGCACCAGAGTACATGCTGTGCTTGCAGAACGGCAAGTTTGACGCGCCCGACCGATTGTTCCAGAGCATCGCAAGCACCTGGAGCAGCGTCAACACGAACCACGCTGACCTGAAGGAGCTCATCCCGGCATTCTTCGATGGCGAAATATCTGCCAACGAGTGGCTGCGCAATGGAAAGAACCTGGACCTGGGCACAACCCAGAAGCTCACTCGGGTACGTTTCTTCCAAAGATGATGATGATACGCCTCGCCTTTTGATGTTGAAATTCGGTCGATGCATCTGCTTGCAGGTGGGAGATGTAGAGCTTCCGCCGTGGGCATCGACGCCGTCCGAGTTCGTTCGGATTAACCGCGAGGCGCTGGAGAGCGACTACGTGTCGGCGCATCTGCACGAATGGGTGGACCTCATCTTTGGCTATAAGCAGCGCGGCGACGAAGCGGTCATGGCAAACAACTGTACGTACATCCTTTATTGACACTCGTCAACTGTGAGAGGAACTTACACGCAGTGACGTATGTGGGAAATGACGGCATCTGTTGTAGTGTTCTACTACCTGTCGTATGAAGGCTCAGTCGACCTCGAGCGCATCACGGACCCAGTCGAAAAGTGTTCCTTCGAAGCGCAGATCCAAGAGTTCGGGCAAACTCCCAAGTTACTGTTTACAAGCCCGCACCCGGCGCGGCACGAGCTTGGTAAGCATGTGGAGATCGCGACGACCGAGTTGATCCCGTCGCCCAGAAACAGTGAGCTGTCACTGTCATCTCTCTTGGCGGATGGATCTCTGTCATCAAAGCCAATCAGTGCAGGAGATGACCATCCGGTTAGCGACGAACAACACGATGCCGAGCTGTACAACGAAGGAGAGGACGACAGCAATGCTGACGGCAAGCGCGGTATGTTCGGCTTTCGCGGCCGGTCTTTAGGTGTATCGAAGCAGGCGCAGTGGCTTGTGGGCGGTCTGACGGCGCAGATCCGCCGGCGCATGAGCGTAGAGTCGCCACGACGTTGGGGCTGGATGTTTGCTGGCAAGAAGTCCATGGGCGATACCTCCTACTGGGCGGGATCCTCGCCTCATCTCCTTCACTCTGGGTACGTTTATCTATGCGAACCGTCGATATGGCTGTGCTACCGCGTGTGAAGAAGATAGTCAAGCTGACGCGTGCGGTGCTGTATCAATCCTGGTGCTTCATGTATTACACAGGGAGGTAACTTCGCTGCTGCTGTCACGCGACGGGCGTGCACTGTTCTCGACGTCAAAAGACACGACGTTCAAGGTCTCGGCGTCGCTGGATGGCACGCTCCGGCGCAACCTGTCGTGCAACTTGGCGCTGTCGTGCTGCGACGTGTCGCCTGACGAGAAGTATGTGTTCATCGGGTCGTGGGACAACTGCATCTACATGTACTCGGTCGAGTTTGGACGCGTCGTGGACCAGGTGACGGCGCACGACGATGGTCTATCCGCTATCTGCGTCTCGGACGACCGCGTGCTCTCGAGCTCGTGGGACGGCTCGGTCAAAATGTGGCACTACACGGCCTCGGGGCTCACTATCGCGCCGCTGTTGACCTTCATGGAGTGCGAAGACTCCGTCTCGACCCTCAGCATCAGTGCGGACGGTGCCATCGGCGCCGCCGGCACGCGGGCGGGTATGTTCAATCATCCGTGGGTTGCTTCGCGATTTCTGCTCGTGTGGAGAGCTTATTGTGTTTATTTTCGCTGACTTATTGCAGGCGTGGTGTATCTGATTGATCTGCGCTCGGGTGAACTCATGCGGAAGCTCTTCGCGAGCCCAGTCAAGCACGACGACATCTCCGGGCTGACGTTTTGCGGAGGCACGATGTCAGTGGCCGTCATGACGGCGGGCAACGAGCTGTCGGTGTACCACACGGACGGCACGCGCATGATCACCATTATGGCCAAGGCGGACGGCCCCATCCGGTACGAATGAGGGCTGTACAATGTGCTGCATGCACTGAAACTCACGGTCTGACGATGTGATTGATCCCGATGCGTGATTCATGGCCACAGCTGCTTCGAGTGCGACGGCGAGTACGCGGTCGGCGGGTCGTCGACGGGCAAGCTGCTGTTCTGGAAGCTGGACGAGCCGAGCGGCAAGGAGCTGGTCTTCCAGATCTCGAACGCGCACGCGCAAGGCGTGTCCGCGCTGGCCGTGAGCCACAACGGGTCCACGCTCGTCTCGGGCTCGACGGACGGCTCCATCCGCGTGTGGAAGCTCAAGCGCCGGTCGGCGCGCGGCCGCCTCCCGGGCTTCTTTTGATTTGCATGTGACGTGTGCAGCGATCGGGTTGTTACGTAGCTGTTAAGGTCATTGTCAGGTTGGAAATAGACAATCGTACTTATTGGAGGATACTACTGTACGATCAACGTATCATCATCACAAAGAACTCCGGTCAAAAGCGTTAAGAAGCGACCCGGAGACGGACGACGAGAAGATGGCGACGGCGCGACCGGCTCAGCGCGGAGGCGACGCTGCTTGGGCGAAGATGACCAAGTCGGTGCGTCCCGCTCGTTGAATGCGATCCCCCCGCGCGCTTCTTTGGTCTCCGTAGGCCCAGAACCGCGTGAGTTATCGTTGGATCTCGGTTCTGACTCGCTGACCTCGCGGATGGCGTCTCTTGAGCAGAATGGCGAGCTCTTCGCGCTCACGTACGGCTCGCTGGTCACGCAGGTAACGATAGTACTGCAGCTCGATGGAGTTGGCTCGGCCGCGACCAGTACTGATACCAATGCGACCTGCTGCTGCCATGGGCGCAGTTGATCAAGGACTTCGAGGACCTGAAGCTTGTCAACAAGCAGCTGGACACCATGTACGAGCTGGGCTCACTGCTAGTGCATCAGCTCGTGGGTGATGCTCACGTGGTGGGCCGGTGTGATCCGCAGGGGCTACAACATTGGGATTCGACTGATCGACGAGTTCCTGGCCAAGTCGGGCGTGAACAACTGCCAGGACTTCCGCGAGACGGCCGAAGTGATCGCCAAGGTCGCCTTCAAGATGTTCCTGGGCGTCAACGCTGAGGTCGCGCAGTGGAACGCCGAGAACACCGCTTGCAGCCTGCTTATTTATGACAACCCTCTCACCGGTAAGCACTGCCACGCAGTCTCGGATGGGCGGCGATGAATGTGCACACTCATCCACTTCGTTCGCCACGTGCCCTGCAGAGTTTGTGGAGCTCCCGCCGAGCGCTTATGGCGTCTTATGGTACTCGAACGTTCTCTGCGGCGTGATCCGCGGCGCGCTCGAGATGGTGCAGATGAGCGTGGAGGCCAAGTTCGTCAAGGACGTGCTGCAGGGCGACGAGGTGTCGGAGATTCGGTGCGTTTTTTGTCGCTCTCGCTCTCTCGCTCTCGCGGTTGCGTGCTTTGCGTTGTCGATGGTGCAGCATGACCTGATCGCACGCGATTGTATTCCGATTGACAGTCTCGAGCTCAAGGGCATGATTGAAGAAGCGATGGGAGACGAGTACAAGGAGGACTAGTCGCGAACACAGGGTGGTGCTCGCCATTGAAATACGTGCACCAGGTTCATGCTGCGAGCGGAAAGGAAGGCAGGGTAGCTGTTGAAAGAAGTCTGACCAAACAGCGCGTTGGAGCCCTTTACGTCACGTCGGGCACTGAGCAAAGAAGCCAATGTTAACTCATGCAAAGCGGAACAAGTGATTATCGCTGGTGCATCGACTGGCTCAAGATAGCGCTCCGCATGCGCGCCCTGCCGCTCAGCGGTGGTAGAACTTGTGTACCTCTCTGCTCCGCATCAACATCTTGACTTTGCGACTCAAGTGTACCATCTGTGGACCGCGAATCAATCGCCGACGCTGAGTTGACTTCCATTCGTGCCATTGCTCCGGAATACAGACGTTCCCGCGCCGTGTCAGCCCGTGCAAACACCTTGCTGCTCAATCTCCATGGTGTCGACCTAGCTTTGCCTTGGCTGGGAACTGGATCTGGTGCAAGATGGTCGACCAATCTCCGCAGACGCTGGCCGTGGACGCCCCAGATCGAGATCGACCCGCTATCCGACAGCAATACGAACATTACTTCGGCTTGTTGTCGCTTTCCTATTGACTTTTGGCTCGGAGTGGCGGTCGTGAGGCTTTGAAACGGTGTCGGCTCGTCAGTCTGCCACTCGTGTGTGGGGCTGAAGAGAGTTGATGGCAGCAAGCTCGCTGCGGAAGCTGTAGCAGAGCCTGAACGGTGTAAATCACGCACTCCAGAGCCACTCTTTCACATCACAAACGTGTGAATGGGTTCAAAGTCGTATTGTGATGACACCTGGATAGGAGTGCAATCAATGCAGCTCAGTTAGTGTCATGGCAATGTCAACATCACATAATGCCAAATCACGCGCACCTCTATCGTCGCCGACAGCGATCAGCATCTCGCTGCTCTGGCCATCGAGGTGCCACGCCATGGTCGTGACAAGACTCTCCATACCCGCATCGGGTCGCTCGGCACTTGCGAAGATGCCGGCGTGGGTCTTCGCTGAGTACCCACCATGCTCGCGATCAATGATACGCTGGAACGGGTGCGGAAGCGCCGGCGGTAGAGCCACAGACGACCAAATCGAAATGCTCGAGCGTGTGCTGCCGGACACCAACACGAAGGGAGCAGCTCAAGATAGCAAGCCTGTGCGAGTCGCGGTCGGGTATCTGCAACTGGCGTGCAATCAGGAGCGGTGCGCTCATCAGCATTGGGTTGGTAGCTTCCATTGTCGGTCACCGTCGAGTGGTCAGCGAAGACGACGGTGTCATTCCGCAGGTTCCACACGCAGAAGGTGCCATCAGCACTCGATCCGGACAGAAACTGCAGCGCCGACGCATTCACGTCCACGCATGAGATCTCGCACAGCTTCTTTTGCACCTCGGGCTGCGCGCCGCCATCTTGGAAAAGTTGGATTCGACGCTGCATCTCTTCGAGGAAAGCAGAAAACGCCATTCTAGAGCCAGGAGCAGCAGCAGTTGGGCGAGTACAACTGGTTGGCGGACTGGTCTCCGACAGCAAAGGGATCACACGGTCGAGAACCTCAAACGCGCGTGAGCTGTCAACGGTCCTGTCGCCGACCGAAGGAACAGCTGAGACGAACAACTGCTTGACCCAGTCCACCTCGTAGCCCTGGAAGAACGGCCATAGGTGTGCAGGCACGAACAGGTCGCGCGTACACGATATCTGTGAATCTCCTGCTTCTGCTGCGAAGGACGCCCATGCGCTCTTCCGGCCAAGAACGCCGTGCACACCGCGCCAATGGTTGAAACTATACACCGTTTCAAAGTTCTCGGACCTGAGAACCAGAATGTTGCCCATGTCCCCGAGTGAGCACGCGAGGTATCGAACGCCAGCGACCCACCTGAGGGCAGCAATCTCGAACTCGCTGACCTTCTTGTGCGTGACAACAGCCGCACCGGGCAGCACCAGACGCGCTATCGTCCCGCGTTCCGTTCCGACAAAGCACGAATGCTGATCATCCACTTCGGCGACGCTCGTAATCTCAAACTCGATGCCACTTGGTGCGTACTGCGTAAGCGCACCAGTCGTAAACGCTCACGTGGCGATATGACGCGCAGCCACAGCGACGATTCACTGCGTCGCGTCGCTCACTATCACTGCAACGGGGACTTTCAGCGCATTCTCGCGGTTTTCGTGAAACTTCATCGCGAAATCGGCCTTCTTCGAGCATGTCCCTGCAGCATTCGTTCCTCTGTACGTAGCAGCAGTTTCTAGATCTGACGCGACTGGAGCTACCGGCCGACTAACCGACTCCTTGGCCGACTTGGAAGGTGACTCGTCCAGAAAGTAGATTGACGAGTGCACGATCGCAATCCTCCTCCTGGACGCGATGTAGCTCATCGCCTTCTTGGGGCGACTGCGCATGCGGAGGACGTCTTGGTCCTCGACATAGGTATTACGAGAGACGGCTTGCAAGCACGAAAACTTGCGTAGATCCCAGGTCTTGACGGTGCCGCTTTCGTCCGCCGACACGATCTGGGGCGAGTTGGGCATGACTTCGACGCCAATCAGTTGGTGCCGGTGGGCAAGCAGCGACCCGATCTTGGTCTCCACGTGCGGATTCCACACGTGGATGCTCTGGTCGATGCCGTCACTGACGAGATAGCCGTTCTCGCCGCTGTATCGGAGCACCGCGACGCCCTGGCGATGGCCGCAGAGGGTCTTCGCAGGCTGGTACAAGTGCAGGTCAATCATGTATATTCTCCCATCGAGGCACGCCGCTGCAAGCTGATCCATGGCGTCGACAACGATGAGGTCGGTGTATATCTCGTGGCCCTTGCTGAAGAACGAGTGTGCGCGTGAGCGAGTCGAGGTTCCACACGTGTACTTGACCCAGCGTGCTGGAGGAGTAGAGCCGCCGAATGGACGGATCGTCATGCCCAGCCAGCGCCATCTGCGTCCCATCGCACGGGATTTGCTGGATGGAAGAGCGACAACAGTGAGTATACGACACGAGTGACGGTGGCGCTGAGCATCTCCGCGAGTACTTGTCGAAGCTTCAAATGGTCGACGTCATAGAGTGAGATGACTGGCAATGTGGACGACGCTATGATGTAGCGCCCAACCGACCAAAACATCACATCCACAATGTGCTTACTGGCCAAAGCACGCGCAACACTCACTCCGGTCAGCGCAAAGCAGGGACCTCAAGAGGTTTCAATTGCGGGGAATGGATAGAGAGCGACTTACGTGGAGATGGCCGACGGAGCATCTTGTTCGTGCCCACGTCGAGCATCCAAAACCCAGATTGCCTCTCGTCGTAGAGCAACGCCTGGCCGACATCTGCGAAGTAAAACTGATGCAGCATTAGACATCAAATCGCATCGGACAATGCCAAGCACTAGCTGAAGACAGACTCACCATTCCTTGGATCTCGGTTGGAAGCTTCACGGGTGTGGGGACGTCGTCAGCTTGATACTATGCAACGAAATCGCACGGGCATTGTGAGCGCATAAAGCGACACAGACACGTCAGTGGCGGTTCCTTGTGGATCGTGTTGCTATCAAAAGAGATTGAGAGCAGCAACGTTGCAGGCAGCGGCGTCTTGCTCAATTGAATGCACATCTAAACAAGAAGCCCACGCGTCAGATCACAAATGACAACAAACGAACACATTCCAGAAAGCGGCACGCTTCGCCCAGCCTACCTGAAGTGTGGAAGAGGTGCGTGCTCAGTGCCTCCCACGTCAAGTAGCCCTGGGAATAGATGTCGGCTTCGTGAAACAGTGTGCTCAGCTCCTGCGTCAATTTAATCTGCACTAACAACCAAACACATGTGTCAACGATTGAGTATCGATGCTGCCTGAGCAAAGGAGCAAAACAGCGAGGGGGCGTACCCGCTCATTGTGTTGTAGTCGCTGGGCGTGAAGACGCTTGAACACTCGCAAGACGAAGTCTCCCTCGCTCAGCTGCTCACACTCCTCAAAGGCGCTGTGAAGCGTGGCCATCCCGTCCTGGTCTAAGCGAGCGCAAGTTTAGCGACTACCTCGAACACATAGAGAAGGAGAATACCGCTCTTCACTTACCAAAGTTCATGACTCTCAACGGTGGCGCAAAGCCCGTTGCCGTCGCCTGTCGACGATCTTGTGGTAGCGCTGCACCCACCGAACTGAGCTTTCGGTGCTGGGCTGGACAACTGCTTCGCCTCGGCTCAGGTGTGCAAGCTCAGTCGCCGGACTCGCAGATGTGCGGGCCAATTGCTCTCGCGTTTTTCGCGCCGACGGGTTTTCCCGGATGCGAGGGTAATAGCTCAAGTGTCAGCAACAAAGCCATTATCCAGGTATTGCTGACGCCGCTGGGCGTCGACGGTCGACGGCCGTTCGGCCTCAAAGCGGCGGTGACCCGTCTGGAACGCCGCCGGGATCTAATCGCAATCGCAATCGAGCCGTGGCGTTAACCCCACGACTTCGAGAGCGCCGATGACAGCCTCAGCACACATTTACGTCGGCAGGATAGTAAATCTTGCGACTGTCGCGCGGAAACGGGCGAGAGCTAAGGGCGCGGACCGTCTGCGCGCGCGACGCCGGGGCTTGCGGGCGCATCGAGTGACCGACCTGCTGGAGCAGACCTCAGCGTGCTCAACAACCAGAAGCGGCTCAATGTCAATGGGCGCCGTCAAAATGCCATTGAGCCATCTTCTCTATGAGCTCCGAGTCTAAAAACAGCCACACCGCGTCGGATGCTTGCCCAAGTGTAATAGGTTTTACAGTTGGGCGAGCATCCGACGTGATGTGGCTGTGATATTGCAATACCGAGCTAGTTTGGCTCTGGATTCGGGCGAGACAGCGCGGCGCACGACCCGGCGTCGCCGACGATCCGCTGCGCAGCGTCGCAGGTCGCGAGAAGCTCGAGCTCGAACTCTTGGAAGGCAGCGACGTAGTTGCACTCAGCGAATCCCAGCCTGGGTCAACGATAACACAAGCGTTCAGCCCTTGAAGTCAACAACACGCCGGCTTCCGGCAAAACATTGGCACAGAAACTGCGTCACGTACTTGCGGAACAGATTGAGCGAGGCCACATTCGTCTCGTGGATCTTGCAGTAGATGCGCGTCACCTTCAAAACCGTCACGGCTGCAACGAGACCGATGTTAGACAGTCATCCAACACCATCAACATGAGGGTGGTCGTATCCGTTCCCTGTGATCAGCGTACCGTAGAAGATCATCAGTTGCACGGCATCCTTGGCGAACCCTTGACGCCGGTACTTGGCCTCGGCGACCATGATCTCTATCTCGCACGCACGCGGGTCGTCGAAGTCATTGAAGAACAGGTTTACGTCCCCGGCCATTCCTAGACGGAGACATGCCAGGGCAGTTCATACTACACTGAGCCTCTCACCCACTACATGACATTGGGATCCAACACGGCGCTCTCGCCATCCCGACGCACGGTCAACGGCCTTTGCGTCCGTGTACGAGGCGTCGACGCCGTCGCCCGCCGCTTTCTCGAGCATGATGAACGTGCACTCTGTCCGTCCATTCGCATCATAGAGACACGGCGCCCAGCGTCAGAGAGACAAGCGCCGCCAGATATAAAGAAACACGCCGCCGGCGTCCACCACACGAGCGAGCGGACCAAAGCGAGAGACCCGCGCTGGTGGGCGGAGTGGGGTCTACAGTACAGTAGCGAACGCACTCTTCGGGTCCTCTCGCCACGACTGTTGCATCGCGTACTCCTCCTCGACCGACAGCGGCTCGGACGCCGTCGTCTCTGCTCGCCACCACATGCAACGCAACACACAAGTCAAATTGTTAGTCTTACCCGTCACGTGGACGCAAACGCAGCGACCAAGCGTTGACAGCGACGGCCGCTTGCGCTCGCTTGTCGTGCATCTAGCTAGAAACCGAGTGGCCGCCGTGCCTTGGAGCCACGGGTCGGCCATCCACTTGTGGTACTTGTCGACGTGCTCGCGCTCGTACGGCACGAGCGCGATTTTTCTTCCCGTCTATCGGCCGTAAAACAGCACAGATCAATGGTTAATGTAGACCAAAATTACCGCAAAGATGTCGACGACACGATCCGCGAGGTTGGGACCGCGGTGAACGGCGTGTTCGCGCGCACGTACGATCACGAGACCGGCGTTTTCGCGCATTTTTGCGGGCGTCTTGGTGGTGGCGGCCGATGATGGTGACCCTCGCGGCTATTGCGCAGTATGATGACTACCGGGTAATCATTCACTTACCTGACTACCAGGAAGTCACAAACTCATTGCCCGAGAATGAGCAGGCTTTTGGATAGTGACGGTAGCATGGCCACCTCGGAGGCGTCGCTGGCGCTTCCGCCGCTCGTGGCGGTCGCGGAGCAGCTCGTGCGGCACTCGTGGGTTGACGTAAGGGAGAACATACATGTTTTGCGCTTAGATACCAGGCTGCACGTCTTGAATCGGCGTCGTTGCTTCAAAATCGCGATAATTGCACCGACACTCCTTGCGGTGGGCTTCCGCTGCTTGTGCTCTAGGTCGAGGCCGTGGACGCGCTTTCCGGTGCCAGCAAGACGCTGAGGCAAGCAGCGCAGTGGTTAAAGTGGGGGAGGCGCGTCGCCCGCGCGCAGGGCTTCCCGTCCGCCGCCCGCTTCCGGTGCGTGACTTGTGTTGAACCGTCCAAGTTGAAGGGCCATCGATCGCCTTGGTTGATCATGTGAACACCGATGGCGATGCTGGTATGAACACGCAGGTGCTGGGTGCGCACGGGTAAGGTGCGGGAACTCCAGCGAGCGGCGCTCGAGGGCAAGGAGCAGTCGTCGTCTGCCAGCTATTACCTCTCGGTATGCCATGTGATCGCTCCTCTGGTAGGGATGACTTCGAGTACTCAGTGCGGCGTGTTTGCTCTGCAGTTGATTGGCACGCAAGGCATCAGCGAAGGCGCCACGCTGGAGGAGACAGGCGTTGAAGGTTTCCCTATGATTAGAAGTATCGACATGGTTGTGGTAAGAGCGACGCCTTACCTGCTTCTTCGTGTGAACAGGCGAGATTGACCGCGACGTGCGGCGCACCTTTCCAACATTGAGCTTCTTTGATCCAGACGGTGCGTTGAATAGTCAAGTGAGCGGTGTTGATGATCGCCTAGCGGCTTACTTACTCGCTAACTCTCGTATGACAAGGCGTGGGCGTCCAGCAGCTCGGGAACGTCCTCAAGGCGATCGCCGTGCACGACCCTGACGTCGGCTATTGTCAGGCAGGCAGTCAGCTCAATCTATGCTGCGATACACTCCCACCAGGTATCTTTTCTCACGCGAACCTTGTTAATTGTTGACGATAACAGGGAATGAACTACGTCGTGGCGGCCACGCTACTTATCTTGAGCGGCGACGGGGACGAGGCGCAGCCTGATCTGGGCAACACGTCAGCTCAAGAAGCTGCGTTCTGGGTTGTGCTGGCGTTGATGCGATATGGCGGCTTGGCGGAGCTGTGGCGAAAGAAGATGCCAGGGTATGATGACAAGAGGCGGCTGCTTCTGTGGACCACACTGTAGTCAGCCAGCAACTCACTCAAACGTCCGTTTGTGTGCTTACTCTGTGCTTGGCAACGCGTAGGCTTTCCCAGTGCATTTATCTGTACAGGCAACTGCTGCAGACGTACTTTTACGACTTGTCGGTGCATCTGCGGCACATTGGCATGCACCCGAGCTTTCTCGCGACCCAGGTAAGGTGGCGACACAAAACTCTGTCGGCGTGCAAACGTTCAGCGATGTGGGTTTAGTCGTCATTGGGTTGCTACACACAGGCATTTACATGCGCTATGACTGTTGTGCACTTGCTTAGTGGTTCGTCACGATCTTTGCGCGCGTGCTCTCGGCCACGACTGTCGCGCGCGTCTGGGACCTGTTTCTGCTCGACGGGTGGAAGATGCTCTTCCGCCTCGCGCTCGCTATAACCGCGCGCGTGCAGCAGCGGCTTCTCACTATGGTGATCTCGACTGATATGGAAGTAGTGCGGTGACGATTGCCCCATTGAGCTGACTACTTGTCTGCGTGATACCCTGGCTGCGTGGCAATCTTGATCAGGACATGGAGCAGTGCAGCGAGTTCTTTCGAAAGAACCCCAGGCTCGGGCTCGAGTTTTGCCGGCCAGAGGAGCTGATCGCCGAGGCGTTCCAATTCAAAGTGACGCGGCGCATGCTGCGACGCATGGAAGAGGAAATGCACATCGAGGTACGACCGGGTCTCTTGGAGTACTTGCAGATGTGGACATGTGACTCACAGACTGACGCTTCGTTCGTCTCATCTATCGGCGCAGTACCTTCGTCTCCGACTTCAAGAAGCTCCGCTGTCACAGGAGCACCGCCTGCTGTTCCCATCGCTGGACCCCAGCAAAGCCGACAGCCCTCAAGACCGCACCGAGGTGCTGGCGCGGATCCGAACGCAGCTGGAGCAGTTTGACAGCGACGTGGCGAGTGACAGCGTCGTACTACAGCAGAAGATCGAAGCTGCCGACAAAGCGCTGACGCGCGCCATGGCGGCGCTGAACGCGGCGGCTTACTCGCTGAACGAAGGCATGTTCGAGCTGGCGGAGCAGCTGGAGCTCCAACAGAGCTTGCGCTCGCAGGAGCAGGAAATAATGGCGCTGGCGGTCGCTGCTGCCATGTCGCCTGATTCGGCGTTGCAGCGAGAAGATGCGGCGAGTGCGAATCGGGTCAAGTCCGTCGCGCAACAGCTCTGGCGCCCGTCGGCTGCCGCGCTAGAGTTTATCAACAGCCGCGTGCTGGGCTGTTTCGAGCGTGTCGCCAGCACTGTCGGCTCCACAAAAGGAGTTGGCGAAGAAGATCGCGCCAACGAAGACGAGCGCGAGCGAACGCTGCGGTATCTGGAGTTGCTAGTGCCGACGTTGGCCGCAGATGTTCGCGCCACTCAGCGTAAGCTTGCAGTCAACGAGCGCGAGGTGGAGGTGCTCGGGAACCGACTAGCAGCGCTCCAGCGCTCATCGCAGCTCGCGCAGGTGGAGCTGGAAGAGGCGCAGGACTTCAAGGACCGACTGGCGGACCAGCTGCTGCAGATCATGTTGCGGTCGCAGCGCCGGAAGAATGAGCGCATGCAGTCGCTCTTCGCTGACGCCGACCGTGCTTAAAGCTACCGACGTTATCAACGTAAGGAGACGAGAGCACGAGAGGTACGCGGTCATGGCTGGCACATCAACAAAGAGAAGCGCGTGTTCGCTTAGTATGGAGGGTGAAGGGGATCTAATTTATTCAACTACCAATACGAAAAGCGACGAGCACGCCGCCCACCGCACGCGCGAGTGCACCGACCGGCCGAGACCCTCATAGCTCAGCGTGCGAGTCAGTCTCTCCGTCGGCATCCTCTCGCGTCGTTCGGCCCGCTCGCGTCTCCGTTCCGTCTCCTTTGTGTTCTGTTCCATGGCATTGCCGTTGCTCTTCCCTGATCGCGTTCCTTCCGTTCCGGACGCGAGGCAGGCGTCTCAAGAGGAGGAGCCGAGTTACTCCGTGTCGACGATGATGTCGCCACCGAAGTCGGCAGCGGTCGCGGGCTCCGTCGAGAAGGTGGCCGAGACCGAGACGGGCGCGGGGTTGATACCCGGACCCCAGGCGAAGGGCGTCTGCGCGACAGCCGCGTCACCGCCGCCGAGCGTCGGGAAGGCGTCCTTGTCGCTGGCGTTGAACTTCTTGTTGCCGCCCTTCTTGCTCTCCTTCTTGGTGGGCGAGGTCGTGGGCTGGGCCTCACCGGCAGCCGCCGCCACGGGCGTCGCCGGAGCCTTGGCGTCCGGGCGCGCCGTCTGCTCGTTGAACCAGACCTTCTTCTCCTTGATGGCAGTGAGCGACTCCGACACGGCACCGACCGCCGTCGGGGGCACGAGGCCGATGGTGGCAAAGGCCTCCATCTGCGCAAGCGGCAGCGAGAACTTGGCCTCCTTCTTGCTCTTCTTGCCGCCCTTCTTCTTCTTGCCGCCGCCAAAGCTCATGTATTCCTCTTCCTTGCGCTGAAGGGGCTTCATGCCGTCAAGCTCCACGGGCGCCGCCGAAGCGTTGGCGTCGCTGCTGTCGGTGCTGCCCTTGAGCTCCTTGGCGTATGTCTTCTCGAGGAACGCAACGAGAGCGTCGCACAGGTCCATCTCGTCCTGGTACGGGTGGATCTTGGCCATCTCCTTCTCGTACTCGGCGAGCTTGGCCTCGTACTCGGCCTTGCGCGCGGCCTCCTCCTTCTGACGCTCGAGCTCCTTCTTCTTGCGCACGAGGCGGATGTTGTTGTAGTAGCGGTCGTTGGCCTCCTTGAATTCCTTGCGCTTCTCCTTGAGCGACGTGAAGAGCGCGTCGAGCTTCTCCTTGATCTCCTTGCGCTCCTTGGCGAGCACGGGGAACTTGTCCTGCTTGCGCTCCTCCTCGTTGAGGCGGTACAGCTCGTCGAGCTTCTCCTTTTGCGCCGAGAGCTTGGCCTGCGCGGCGTCAATCTCGGCGTTCTTGGCCGCCTGCTGCGCGCGGATCTCTTTGATCGAGTCGTTGTGCGCGTCGACGGCGCCGGCGTCGCCCGCGACCTTGCTCGCCTGCTGCTTCTGCGTCTGCAGCACCTCGATCTCCTTGATCAGGCGCTTCTCCTCGTTCAGCGACATGGAGCGCGTCTCCTGCTGATGGCGCAGCGACGCGATCTCGCTGTCGTACTCGGCCGCGCTCGAGAACTTGAGCCCGGCGCGCGCGCTGCGCTGCGTCTTGATGGCCACGTCCTTCTTCTCCTGCACCTGCTTGAGGCGCGCCGTGATCTGGTTGCGCTGCTGGATCAGCGCGTCCTTGGCCGCGCGCAGCTCGCCGAACTCCTTCTTGGCCTCCTGGATCTGCTCGCCGTAGCCGCCGCGGCCCGTCTTGAGCGCGTCCATCTCCGCACGGATATCATTCTACATAAAGTACGCACCCGCACGTCAGGTCCCCTTCCTATCTACAGGATCCATTAATGCAGCGGACGACAGACGCACCGTGCGCGCCTGCAGCTTCTTGATCTCCACGTCGAGCTTGCCGATCTCCGCGTCATGCGCCGCCTTGTCCGGTTTGGGCAAGCGCTCGATCACCTCGGGGATCTCCACCTCCTGCTCCTCCTGCTTGTGCTCCTCCGGCACGGCGGCCGCCACCTCTGGCTGCTTCTCGCTCTCGCTCATGGCCTTGTCGGTCTCTTCTTGACGGAACAAATTGAATGGCGTGCCAATCTCCCCCCCCCCC
>JAADXW010000270.1:0-27399 GCA_023337975.1 Phytopythium ostracodes
CCACGCTCGGTCACCGAGATTGGCGCCGCCAGACCGCAGTGCCGCCAACAGTTCGCTATCGTGGCTGTCGACACCTCCGACCACGCCAATCCCACCCACTTCATTGCGGTCAGCTGGTCGACCTTGAACAGGTCGGCTGCCTGTGCGTCTACTGCAGCGACGGCGTGCATCATCGGCTGTCGGCGGTAGTGTGCCTTAAAGCACCGAATGATGCCAGAGTCGAGCGACTATAACTTGGCCGTGGTGTTGGGCGGCAAGAACAGGATCTCAATGTTGGAGAGAGTCAGCAAAATGTGCGACGGCGCGTTGTCCATAAGGAGAAGAATGTTACTGTCTTCCTGCGCCATCTGTGCGTTGATCTTCTCCACCCAGTGGCGAAAGATCAGCGTGGTCATCCACGCGTTCTTGTTGCTGTAGTAGAGCCGAAACCCGAGCTGAACTGCCGTCTTCTTCTTGAATGCGCGTGGCGCCTTGGCATGACCGATAATCAGTGATTCAAGCTTAGTACAGCCGGTCATGTTGACAGCTAGACCAACGGTAATGCGTGTCTTGTCTTGCTTTCGGCCTCACGCAAGCCTACTAGGCGCGCCGATGGTCTTGCGAGGAGCAGTTTTGTAGAACAAGCCGGTCTCATCGAAGTTGAACACGTCGCGAGCACGGTATAGATCAATCTTCTCCTGGAGCCGCGGGAGGCTCTCAACGATGGCGCTGATGTCGACAGCAACGCCTTCGCCGTGCAGATTGAGGTGTCGGAAGCCATGGCGCTTTTTGAACGCAGCCAGCCGCCCGGAGGAGAAGATGAGCTCCTTGCCACAAGCGTCGCTAGCGCGTATTGCTTGGTACAGATGCCGCGCCTTCTCTTGTATGAGCTCGTCGCTTAAGAAGACATTGTTCGCCTGGTTCGTGAGAACCCAGAGGCTGAGTGCCTCGCCTAACTGGGGGTAACTGACCGCACGTACGGTCTTTCGATCGGGGCCTAAAGACACGCTCGGTCGGTCCTTGTACAGCCGGAGGATGTTGGAGATGGTGGCTTGGACGGGTGCCTTGGCGAGGCGAAACTTCTCGCGGCACCACTCTGCCAGCTGCTGCTGCGTGAGCTTGGGCTCGCGCACGTGCTTGTCGTACAGCATACGCTTCTCCGCGTTGGTCATGTTGCCCGCGCGGAGCATCTTCGGTTTGGACGGCATCTTTCTCTCTCTGCTCTCTCAGCCGCTCGTCCTCGCATCGACAATCACTCTAAAATGTTCTTGAAAATGATATGTTCCGAAAATTGATAAATGATCATGAGCGTAGAGTCCACCGTGATAATCATATGTGGGAGGTGTGACTGTATCGCACAGGTAGTGAACTCATGATCCGCCAGCGGTAAGAAGAAAATGCGGCGAACGTTGATTATACCACGCTTACCCATGTGCATAAAGATCCGGCACAACGAACCGGTTGATCGGCCAAACTACTGAATCATGTCGTAGTGACGCTTCGGGTAGCTCAAGCGGTAGAAGAGGATACAGAGAGCCTCGGTGTAGTGGACTCTGCCGCGCGCGCTGGTGATCACGTACTCGGGCAGCGCAAAGAGGCGTCCGAGGCAGAGCATTCCGTCCGCATCAAAGCGAAACTGTTGCTCAAAACCCTCGTTTGTCAATGAGACGAGACAAAATCGGACGTCCGGGATGACCGGGCGCTCAGGCTGCATGCAGCCGAGCAGCGCCGTCACTTCAGCCACCGCATCGGTGTCGCCGAAGACCTCGTAGAGAAGGAGAAGGCGCTCCATTCGAAATGAAAGGCGAAAAAATGGTGGCGCAAACCACCTCTCACGCTTCGATCACTTTTGAGAGGGTAGCGAAGAAGGCAAAGAAAACTGCGAAAACGCTTGTCCGCTGATCTTCACAATGTCTCAACCCACAGACGAAGTGCGGACAAAGTGGGGATAAAGACGGTTGCGAAAAGTCTCTATTGTCGAAAGCGTGTCAGCAACTGGAAGGGAAACAAAAGCGACACTTTTTGGTGTGAAGCAAGCCGAATTCGGCAAAAATAACGCCACCAATCGATTCCCCCGTTGATTTTACCCTAGAAGAGATCAAAATAGAGAAATAAGAATCAACAATTCTAACCGACCATGTTTTTTGAAAGGCTAAAACTTGGCGGGAAATATAGACTGGGAGGCAACCGGCATGTCAAAATGAAGCAGAGACACAGATCTTTTGAATGAGCTTCTAAATCCAGATTCGTACTTAGATTGTAATTGTCAGTTCGTCTGACGCGGTCTCAAATGCAAATTTTGTAGGGGAGGTTACGTGGTACCCCACCAGTTGCCCCGTAACCCGTAACCTGTGCCAATCACCCTGAATGTGCAACACGACGAGATTTTTTCTCATCCACTTTTCCGAGTAAAACCTTGCACACGGGGCGGGGGGGGGAGTCAACCTGAACTCGCGTCGGGTTACCCTGTGTAACCCGACGGCAACATTCGATCGAAGTGATACCCCGGCGTGAAGGCATCAACCAATCAAGAAGGCGAACGATGGGCATCGGCAGCAAGCCCGTGCGCGTGCTGAGCGAGCGCATCATGAGCCGCGGCTTCGAGCCGACGGTAGTGCGGCTCATGGAACAGGTGCGTGGGCGCTCGTCCCGGACGTCCCATTTTCGGTGAGCAGCGTGCGTGGGTTGGTGGAGGGTTGACGACTCGGTTGTCTGCAGGTGCAAAAGGTCGTCAAGAAGCAGCCCGGCCTGCTGTCGGTCGAGACGCTGAGCGACGTGAACGACCACCACAAGTACGTCGTACTGTCTGAGGTGCGTTGCTCTCGCCCGCCTGTTGGTCGTCGGTCTGTTCTCCTCTCAACTGCGTTGCGGTGGCGGTGGTGCTAACACGACGCTTGTGCGCACTCGCGACTTGATAGTGGAAGTCGCAGAAGCACTACGAGAACTGGGTCGGTAGCAAGGAGTTCAAGGACTGCACCGAGAAGATCAACGAGGTGCTGGACGTCCCGGGCAAGCGCACGACCATCTTCAAGCGCCCCGACGAGGACATCTTCCTGCTTTAGCTGCCGCCACTGGCGCTGGCGGCATCCTCTGCGCGCTGACTGGCTGTTTGCTACGTATCACGGTCAATCCCACCTCAGCGGCGGCGGCTGCCATTTATATCGTTCGTTCATTTCGCTGTTGCCGAGGTTTCCAAGCCTATCTCGTGCTGCCCTCTCGACTCCCACCCGACCCAACATGGCTCCTCCCCTCCTTCCCGACGCTCACACGCCTCGCTCTTGGCTCCATCAGCTATCGACGGCTTCAAACTCACTGCGTGGGCCTCGCGGGCGTCTCAAGCGCATGAATAGACGCAGCAGATCGTGGTGACTGGTCATCCGATTTGAAGCGCCGGTAGCGGTCGTAAAGTAACGCTATGAAGTGACTCGTTCAGGTTCAACATGGCCAGCCTCCTGTGGACGACGAATCCCCTCACAAAAACAATAGAGACCGACCCCGCGATACGTAAGTACACACCTTCCACCTGAAAGTGACAGGATGAGCGGGCGGATCCGCGTGATCGCCGAGCGCATCATGAGCCGCGGGTACGAGCCGCGCGTGGCGACGCTGATGGAAACCGTCAAGCAGAAAGTGCGCGCGCAGCCGGGCGTCTTGTCGGTCGAGACGTACATGCAGGCCGACGACTGCCACAAGTACGTCGTCTTCTCCGAGGTGCGTGCGTCGGTTCGGCCGTTTGTCTTGGTGCCGACTCCGGTTCAGCGACCGACCGTTGTGTTTGTGTGTGTGGGGGGTGTGTGGGTGGACGAATGCTTGTGTTCTGGCAGTGGCGCTCGCGGAAGGACTACGACCGATGGATGGCGAGCGACGAGTTCCGCGAGTGCACCGAGAAGATCAACGAGCTGCTGGACGTGCCAGGCATCCATACGCGCATCTTCAAGACCCCCAAGGACGACGTCTTCCTACTCTAGGCACCTGGTCAATAGAGAAGGAGAAGGAGCGAAAGGGACAGAACCCATCAAGGCAACCTAACCAACCGAGAATGGCAGAGCGCAATGCGCAGTTCCAACCTAACTCGACACTCCAAGACCTCCCAAGTTGTTAGCTGCATGGATTGTTATGCATTGAGTGGCCCTTCACTGCCTCTCGAATCTTTATTGTATGCTCCAGTGCGCCTGCCTGGGCTTGCGCAGCTGCAAACGCGGCCGCCGCACAGGCGGAGTCGATCTCTCACTCGGTGTCGACGGCCGAGATGCCCCAGAACTTGATCTTGAGCAGCTTTGGGTCGTCGAGGCGGCACAGCTTGGGCTCGGTGCTGCGCCGGATGCGGCGCACAACGTCGTACCCTCCGTCCCCTCCGGACGGATCGATCTTCTCGTCCAGCACCCGGACGGCGACGCGGTAGTACCACAGGTGGAAGAACATACGCATCAGCGTCATGGACGCGAGGATGTCCCAGTCGTCGAAGCGCATGACGAGCTTGCCGCCAAAGACGACGTAGCCCAGGCGGATGAGGTCGTAGCTGTCGAGCACCGGGCGATACGCGGGGCTGACTGTAGCCCCAGCGATGCCGCTCTGCATCTTGGTCACCTCCGCCGCCTCGCGTTCGGCGCTGACCGTGTTTTTCTTGGGCGCTTTGCGGCGCTTGAGTGGCATGAGGACGCGGGAGATACCGTCGACGTTGTCCTTGCGAATCGCCAGAGCCTTCTCGATCCGACTCACCTTCTCGTCGTCATGGAGCCGAGCTTTCGAGACCGGGAGAGGGCGAGACAGCGCCAGCGGCAGCAGGTTGACAACCAGGATCGCGATCTTGCCGTTCCCCAGTTCGTGGACGCGGCCATTCAGGCGCATGGCGATGTCCGTGTGGAAGAAGCCCAGCAACTGCATCCGCTCGACCTCGTTCAAGAACACGACGGTCGACACGCGGCTGTCGACGCCCTTGAAGCACCCGTTGGCCGCGAGCTCCAACCGGTAGTAGTGCAGCAGGCACAGCGCGATGATTGTCGGGGCGAACAGCACGTCCGAGATGCGGCGGCGCAGCGCCTTGGCGCCGGCGTTCAGCACGCTATAGTAGATGAGCACGAAGCCCACAATGGACGGGTACATGGTGAACCACGCCTCCGAGAGCCCGGACTGCTCGCCCTCGAAGTTGCAGCCGATCGTCCAGAAGGCGCAGAGGATTATCTTGAGTTTCGAGAGCATGGCGAACGGCAGTCCGTGCGATTATCGAACTGGCGGACTGGCATGTCGAGCGTCGACTGGTGCGCGTTCGCCTGGATCTCGACGAGCCACTTATCGCCTTGAGAGTCGACGTACCACCCGTGGCGCCACTCGCCGTTGGGCCGCTGGAGCCACTCGGTTGTGCGGGCGTGGCGAATATCCCGGTCCAGCCCGCGCATGAAGGCGTTGGACAGCGTCTTGTCCTCGTATGTCCCGTGCAAGCGGAACATGCACGCGTGTCCGTCGTAGGCCGGGATCACGGAGCGTCCGTACGGCGCGTTGTCCCAGTGGGGCATGATCAAGATGGGCAGCGTGTCGGCGATGGCGTAGATTCGAGGGCTCTCGACGTCATCGGATAGGCGGATGAAGTCGGTCGTGAGGTTCGAGTAGCCGAGAGCGGTGCACGCGCCCATGATGTTGTCGAGCGTGCTCGCGATGAGACTGCACGCCTCTGTCCGCCGAATCTGCGCCTTGGTGTCGAGAGCCTTGTGTACTCCTCGCTTCTGCAGGCGGAAGCCGACCTTGTAGCTGCCGGTGGAGTCGATGAGCGTCGCCTTGTTCGACACAATGGCCGCGGACGCCAAGGCCGCTTGGTACCGCGCCCCGTTCTGCACGCAGACGACGCTGCGGTCCGAGTACGCGTAGTCGTCCTGCCCCAAAACGGGCGCGATGCCGTAGTCGGGATGTACCCGAAGAAGTAGTCGACGTTGACCACCATGGTGTTCCACACGATGCAGAAGAACTGCGAGCAGACCATGAAGCAGATGAAGCACCACGTTGCCCAGTGGTAGAACGCCACCGCCAGCTACCAGTACGTCAGCTTGACGTTGCGGCGGCGCAGCTTGAACGACAAGCTGCGGAGGCTGCGAGACGTCGCGTGCGGCTCCCTCTTGGCTGGAACGCCCTTTGCTGACTCCGTCCGGACGTCCGCCAGCTCGTCGACCGGATCCAGCGCATTCTCTACCGACTTGACCAGCTCCTCGGTCGACACGCCGACCGGCTCGCTCGGTGTCTTGAAGGTCCTCGTCCGCTCGTCCGCGGCCCCGTCGGCAGACTCGTCCGCCATCTCTGGCTGACGGATGCTGGTCACAGAGGAAGACGCGGTACTGCTAGCTGGTGACTGAGTTGACTGAGCGGGAAATCAGAAAATGACACGTTGGCATGCGGTGCCGCCGCCGTCGTGTCTCGGTGGCCACCAAGGACGTCGCGAGCGCCCATTGGCCCGGCCATTTTGGGATGCGGATGCCACGACCTGATTGTACCCCGAACTCCTCCAAAAATGAGGCCACCCCGACGGCTTTAACGCGCGACAATGCCCATGAAGACTGCGCATTCGCAAGCCTGGTCGCCTGCATTTAGACACGGAGTATGTTGAGACCACCAGGGGCGGAGGAGAAAGCGGCTCGCAAGCGAAAGAGAAGCGAGACGATTCCGTCACGCCGCTATCCTTGGACCACTCGCTCTGGGAGCAGCCAACCAGGCACACGTCAGGACAACCACACGTCTCATGGATGATGCAACCACTTCAACTTGATACCGAACATTATACTGGTATTGTACCGGTTCGTGCCGAGTAAAATTCTAGAAGCTGCTGAAATACACCCTCTTTCGCGATTTGACGTCCACAATCTCACCTTCTTTTGCTGCTAAACCAGCGCAGTGGCTCGGGAGGTGGTCCGTTTAGTGGATGGCGGCGTGACAAAAGCGCCTGACGCAGGCGAGTGATTCGCACTTTGGGGGAGGAAACCGGACGAGGAGGATGCATCGCGGTCTGCGTTCAGTCCCGTTGGTGCTGCGCGGCGTGGGCGGCGCGCTCGCTGGCGCCGGGGCGCGTCCGCTGCCGTCGTCGCGCGTGTTCCTTGGCGCGGCGATCAGCTCGACGCTGATGGGGCAGGCGCGCGCGATCCACAGCACGCGGCCGGCGATGGAGGCTAAGCGCGACTTCTACGACACCCTGGGCGTCTCGCGTGACGCCAGCAAGAGCGAGATCAAGAAGAAGTACTACCAGCTCGCCAAGAAGTACCACCCGGACACGAACAAGGACGACCCGGACGCGGCCAAGAAGTTCGCCGAGGCCACCGAGGCGTGGGAGGTGCTGGGCGACGACGACAAGCGCCGCGCGTACGACGCGTACGGCCACGCGGGCGTGGACCCGAACGGCGGCTTTGGCGGCGGCGGCTTCCAGGGCGGCCAGCAGGGCTTCGAAGACATCTTCGGCGACTTCGCGTCCATGTTCGGCGAGCAGTTCGGCGGGCGCTCGCGCCGCTCCGCCAATGCCCCGCAGCGCGGAGCCGACATCCAGGTGGACATCTCGCTCAGCTTCATGGAGGCCGTCAAGGGTGCCACGCGCGACCTGCACGTGAACACGAACGTCGAGTGCGACACGTGCCACGGCAGCGGCGCCAAGCCCGGCACCAAGAAGAAGCAGTGCCCGAACTGCAAGGGCTCGGGCATCGAGGTGCTGCAGCAGGGGTTCTTCGCTGTCGAGACTCCGTGCCGCCGCTGCCACGGCGAGGGATCGATCATTGAGTCGCCCTGCACCACGTGCCGCGGCAAGGGCCACGTACGCAAGCCGCGGACGGTCGAGGTCACGATCCCCGAGGGCGTCGACGAGGGCATGAACCTGCGCCTCGCGCACCAGGGCGAGCCGGGCGCGCGCGGCGGCCCCTCGGGACACCTGTACGTGTCGATCCACGTCAAGCCCGACCCGTTCTTCAAGCGCCGGCGGACGGACGTGCTGTGCGACGTGCCCATTTCCATCGCGCAGGCCGTGCTTGGCGGCACAGTCGTCGTCCCTACTCTCTCGGGCGAGGTCGAGATGAAGGTACGTCTGTCCCCAGGGTTTTTTGGTGTCGAGGTGACTTACTAACTGATGCGTGATGAGCAGATTCCGCGCGGCTGCCAGCCCAACACGGTGCTGCAGATGCGCGGCAAGGGCATCAAGGAGCTCAACTCGAACCGCCGCGGCTCGCAGCTCGTCAATCTGCAAGTCGAAGTGCCAAAGTACGTCTCCGTGCGATTTGTCCGAGTGTTTGGCGATGGATGAGGAGCTCACGCTGTGTTCTGTGCGTATCTGTAGGACGTTGTCGCCGCGGCAGGAGGAGCTGATGCAGGAGTTCCTCAAGGAGGAGCAGGAGCGCGCGGAGAAGGGCGAGAGCGACAGCAAGTCGCACTCGTTCGGCAGCACGGTGCGCGAGACGGTCGACCGGATAAAGAACTTTATTAAGACCAAGACGGCCGCCAGCGAGGAGTCGTCGTCGTCGTAAGGCGCAGGTGAACACGGGAGCGGAGTCAGGAGCGGGACGTGTCGATAAGCTGGCGAGCGACCAGTTGCATGCGCTTCAACTGCCCAATAGAACGAATACACCCATGATGGTGACGCTGTGGCTCGGTTCCAAGGTCGGTAAGACCACCAGGAGGCAGATCACATGTAGAGAGCGCAGGGCAGGTCGAGATGGAAGCCGCTAAAGACAAATCAATGACGTGATATTCAATTCCTAGAGGTATCGGCGAGTATCGTAGTGGCGAATGGATCCCGTGTTATCCACGCCGCACTCTATCGACGCGCGCGATAGCAAGACAATCGACGCTGAAGGCTGAACGCTGTGTCGTCCTCCTGCTCGGTTCTGGAAGCGCCGACTGCGTTGTTTCGCACTGGGACAAAGCAACACGAAGCGACCTGCTGTCAAACAACGACGAGGGACCGCCTCGATCCGCCGCAAGACGCACCTTGAAGCACTCCACGCACTGCTCCTCCAGGTCTACATCTCGGCGTCCTTGGGCTTGGCTGTCAGGTAGTGGAAGCCCACGAGCGAGACCATGATTACTGCGCCGAGGGCGTTGACAAACGTCATGAGCGCCGCGTCCATTTCCTCGCTGTCCAACGCACGCAAAAGCACAGTTAGGAGAACCAGTACCCGGCACGCACAGACCGCCTGGACCAGCGTATCGACCGAACGTTGGCGCCTATGCGCTGCCGCAGAAGACGCCACCGACCGCCGCAGCGGCCGTCACTTACTTGCTCATGGTGCCTCCGTTTCCGCTTCTTTCGCTCTGGATTCCAAGACTATCATTCGGACGCGTAGCAGCACCGACGTTTCCACCCAAACACCCACGTCATCGTTTCATTCACCCAATCGCCCACATATTTCCAACTATTTCGTCACGGACTGTACTCTGACAACTTAAACGTCTTCGACGGTACTTTAAATACTGGGCCGATTCCCGCAGGAAATTTGGCATTTCAGATTTTTTCCCAAACTTAGAATGTCCCATCAAATTCCGCAGAAAAATTATTGCTTGCTCAGAATTATAAGCAATTAAATATTGCTCCCAAATTGATAATATTGTAGGGTATTTTTAGTAGTTTAGTGCCTTCTATTGTGCTTTTCACGAAAATTAGCGGTTTTCTGTAAAGTTTGTGCATGTTATGTTCAGCGAATCGAGAATTAAGCGTGAATTAGCTCCGAGCGAAAATTAGACCGTCGCCCCATCTCTTACGCAAATCCTGGAGTAATTCCCGCTACACTGCGAATTACTTGGGAAACTGTGCCTTGGCGGGTCTGTAACCGCCATTCTACGGATTTTCAAACAACTCTCGCTCTTCGCAAATTAAGGCTCGCATATTATCACAGTGAAGCACTGGGGTGCTACAGCATTGCAGCGTACGATTGAGAATACTAGGAGCAGGAAATCAGGCCTTCGTTGAGGATCCAGCCACAGGGATATTACTCGCAAAAGAAGTCAAACCCTGACAACGATTCTTTTGACTTGCAGAGAATTTGTTTACAACTGTCCGCTTTTGCAGCATTATTAGCCCAAAGCTTCGCGTCGAAGAATAGCCACCGAATTTTATCGATAAAAGGCGCGAGTAATTATTTATCAATTGAATATAAGAACCAAAATTAGACCGACAAAATTGTTGAAAGGCACAATAAGACGCCGGGTCTTATTCAGCGATCATTTTTAGTGGTTATATCGAATTTCGGGGGTAAATCGCACATTTTGGAAATTTGGAACCCACTCTAAATCTACACGAGGGGAAGAGGTCGTGTAGATTTATAATCTGCATGGCCGAATTTGAAACAACGCCAGATTTTCATGGCCTTTCCGCTTCAAATTTAGTTTTGAAAGCGCTCTAGTCTGCGGGAATGGAATCGCTCCACTGTACGTTCGTGCCCCCGCTTGTTGGGCTCGCCATTTTTTCTCGCGCGAAGATCACAATGATGGTGATGGATGAAGGGAAGGCGCGCGGTGTAAAGCGACGGCGGCAAAGAAACTGCGGCTTTCCATTTCCTGTCGGCGGCTCATCCCCGGAACGCCCGCCGCCTACGTACAGTGGTCTCCACAGAGCTCACAGTACACGCCGGTGTTAACGTCTT
The DNA here is from genome assembly GCA_023337975.1 of Phytopythium ostracodes. NCBI lineage: Eukaryota > Oomycota > Peronosporomycetes > Pythiales > Pythiaceae > Phytopythium > Phytopythium ostracodes. The sequence continues at coordinate 10,578 of JAADXW010000270.1, forward strand.
CTTCAGCGAGATCTTCTGCCGCCGCCCCCGCCCTCGTCGGTCTCTGCCTCCGCGTTGTTCGCCTTCTCTTCGAACGAGTGCATTGCGATCTCATCTTGCCAGCGGCAGAGCGCCCGTGAGTGAATCGAACAAGAAAAAAGACGTATCGGGGTTCCGAGTGCCGATTGGCGTCCGTCCTTCAGTGAAAGCTTTGTGCAACGCTCCGCTGAGAAAAACCAGCGTGAAAAAGCGATCACGGCAGCCACCACCTGCCCGACTGCGACAAATGGAAATGACTGCCGTTCAGTATAGAGGTAGCCACGCGAGGCGGTCGCGATAGTGACTGGAATCCATCGCCGCGGTGCTATGTATTGATACAGGCTGTGCGGCCGCATTTACCGCCATGCGAAGCACTCGCCCAGTGTATGTACCACACCACACATGTCGGCCGTTTCCCAGCTTCTGAATGCGCCGCCTCGCCAGTTGTTCGGCGGTGCATTTGCCGCCAGCGCGTTCCGCCCGCGTTCTTCTTATGAGCTGCTGCTTTCTATAATTACCTGCCGCTTCTCGACAAAATCCGACCTGGACCAGAAAGCGGCGCGGGGCGAGGACGAGGCCCTCGCCCGGGCTCACTATCAATCCATCAACCCGAGCCTTGCGCTGCAGTCCACTGCCGTCGACGCCCGATCGCTGTGACACCCCTTCGGCCCGTCCCCCTTGCTTCGGAGCCCTGTCCACCCGGGCCGCCGTCATCCATCCTCTCTTCTTCCACCCACCCTCGCAGCCTCTCGCTCCTACACTCGCGACCCACCGCCCACCCATCCTGCGCCCGCGAGTGCATAGAGAAGCCGGCACCTTCAAGCCCGAAAAGGAGCCGCTCGAGAGAGGAGCTCCGTGTCGCGGACCAAGGTGCGGCTGCGTCTTTATGCGAATGTGTATGTATCGCCTCCTTTCGCGGCGGGTACTGTAGTCGATTCCCCTCTTCGGCCGCATTGCGCCTTCCGCCGCCTTAAACGCAACAGACTGCGAGAGCTCAACTCGATCCTATCCTGTATCCAATGTGCCGCCTGTCACTAGGAGACGCGCCGCTCGCGCTTAACAGCATGTCGGACATCCAGTCGCAGCGCCTGCAGCGCGTGTACGAAAGCGCCAAGAAGGCGCTCAACATCGAGACGCAGGTCAGCCTGGCGACGACGCACACACCCGCGACCGTCTACCACATGGATATCTCGTTCCGCACGACGCGCAACAAGTGGAGCATCGCCAAGCGCTACTCGGAGTTCTACAGGGTGCGCCGTGTGCTGCAGAAGTTCCTGCGGCAGTTCAAGCAGCACCTGGCTGCCGGCGAGAGCGCGCCGGCTCCGCTTCAGGCGCTCGAAGGCGCGCTCGAGGCCGCCTTCCCGCGTCGCCACCTGCGCGGAGACAACGTCGCCATCATCGAGGAGCGTCGCGTGGCGCTCGAGGCGTTCGTGCAGCTGCTAGTCAAGGTCATCTCGTGCATCCCGCTGACGCCCGAGGCGACCGCGACGGCCAACACACGCGAGGCCGACGCGCTGGCGACTCTGTACCAGATCCTGCGCGACTTCCTCGTCTACCCGGACAAGCAGATCGAGAGTGAGGCCAAGCTCAAGCTGGCCGTGCTGTCGCTCGAAGACGTGGTTGTCGACTCGAAGAGCAACGTGCTCGAGGGCGTCGCCGGCATGAACGAGTGCTGCAGCATCTGCCTCGGCGAGTGGAACGACGAGGAGTGCGCCGGCATGAACATCGTGTGCCTGCCCTGCCTGCACGCCTTCCACGAGGAGTGTCTGATGGAGTGGCTGCACGGCAACACGCACTGCCCCATGTGCCGCGACGAGCCGTCGCTGGACGAGCACCACCGCCACACGTTTTAGCTCGCCTTGAATGCAATTGAGAAGCCGCGGGGACGCTGTTGATAGCAAGCAGAACGCAGTGGCGCTTTCCCATAGGAAAGGAGGCGTCGACGCGTCCCACGATGGCATTTCGACTGGCCCATAGTCACCGGCCACCAGCTTATTTAACATACTGAACGAACATCGTTAACTGCTCACATGACCTCCGAGTCCATCATCATCATCATCTATTGCGGTCGTGTTCCTCGTCGCTTACCATCTTGTCGCCTCACTCACCGCTTGGTCCCTCGCTCTCTGGTTCTTCCGAGACGGTATGTCGCTGTCTTCTGCTGCCGTGCCTCCTCATCGTCGACTGCGCCGAGTCTAGTACTTCTTGCGGGCGGAGCGGCGCGGGTTGCGGCGGACAGGGACGCTGGCCGCCTCTTTTCGCCGCCCACGCGAGCGCCCAATGGGCGTGCTGAACTCCTCGTCGATGCGCTCAAGCTCCATGGCCTCAAGCTCCGCGGTCGCGGGCGACGGCGGAGGCGCCTGATCCTGCGTCATTTTGCTTCCAACCGTCATACGCGAGTCAGTCATCGGCTCCCGGACGAACTGGAAGCGCTGGGGAGTTTCGAACGGAGCCACGGAGCTATCCGCCGTCGCCGGAGGTGGCGCGCTCGCGGTCTGCACCGTGCGGTTCTCCGGCAAATCGGTCGTCATCGCAGGCTGCTCCATGTGTTCGTCCTCGTCCAGTGCGTTCGCCCCGAGGAGACTTGACATGGTGCGCGGCTTGAGCGTCAAATCTGGGAGAAACGTCGGTGTCAGCGAGAATGACGTGGAATGGCTGATTAATCACAGGAGAGAAATGCACTTACCATCGTTCGAGACGCCCGGGGACGGCGGCGTAAACGGCGTCGACGAAAAGCTGTGATTCAGGCGAGAGCGCACAGGCATCGCCCCCAACGGGCGTCGATCTGGTCAAGGGTACAAGCACATGACAAACATGAGTTCATACGAAACGCAACCAGAAAATACAACATCGATGGGGGGACGTACCTCCAAACGGAGCAACGAGTTGCTGCGGAGTGGGCGCGCTACTGGATGGGGCACTCGGCGGTCGGCTATCGCTGCTGAACGCCGTCGGGGAGGCAGCTGGGCTGAAATTTAATCTTCGCGGCTCGGCGGAGACGGAAGGTTTGGGACGCGTCAGTGCTGCAAATTCCGAGTCGGGGTTTGACTCCACTGATTCGGCAGTGGCGTTCCCACCAGAGGCAGCCTGGTCCGCCTGGGCAGTTGATGCCACGCCATTCGTGTTGGCATTTTCGGTCGCCGCGCTGCGGGGCTTTTTCGCGCTCTGAGGTACCCGGCCAGAGAAAACGCCCGGGCAGTACTCAAAGCTGCCAGCTGATCCGTTGACCTTGAGTGAGTGAGACGTGCTCCCAGCGTGTTCCACCCGCGTAATCGACGCCGGTGTTGCCGCCATTGTCCGGTCAAACGAAGAGAAATGCTCGTCACGGCCATCGCTACCACTTCCGATCAAGCGCATTGGCTGATCAGCATCCTGGCGACTTGAAAGAATATCTGCCGATCCCGAGACCGAAGTACTTCGGCTGTTCTTGTGTCTGTACTGTCGCGGAGTCGGCTCCGCGCACATGTTGGACAGCAGCGCCGATCGGATCTGGAAACTCGCCTCGTTCAGAATAGAAGATGCCACTTGCATATCACCAGCGGTAGCCGACCGAATTAGCGCCAAGTGCTCATGGTGCACGCCCCACGCTTCCTTGTACTTGTGCCGCAGGATATAGTACATGATGAGCAGGTCCACGCGCTTGATCGCATCGTAGTGCAGTACAGCACGTTCCTCGTCCTGAATGTCGCTGTGGTCCATCATGAAGGCGTGGAAGCCTGCTTCTTCCTCGGGCAGGAATGTGACACCCTGCACCAACTCCTTCAGACGATGGGTCTTCGTCAGCCACTGGAACACCAGCGGTAGCAAATCCTGGCGAGTTTGGCTGCGAATCAGCGCCAATGCGCGCTCCCACAGGTCGAGCTCGAGCGAGATGACGACCGCCATTTCCACCGCGGCAGCCGGCAGCGACTGGTCAAACTCGAGGCCGAACGTGTTCCACACCTTCCACGCAAACACGCACTCGCCACGGTGCACCAGCGTCTCGAGAATGTGCAGGATGAGATTGGTCTCGAGATCGTACTTCTGGTGCAGGTGCATGGCGCTCGACTGCTGCAAAAGCCCGATCGCGTACTCGTAGATGGCCACGACGTGGTCAGTGCTCGATGTCTTGACAGCACCGGCGTTCTCGATCAACCAGAGCGCCAGAAGCGTCAACTTCATGTCATCACGCACGGACAACTCGGCCGCGAGTGAGTCAGCTAGTCCTCGCATCTTGTGCGCAAGCTGCGAACCAGTATGGGTTTGCGGCGCCAGTTTGCTCAGATACGCGCGGTCCAAGCAGAAGTACAGCACAATCGCCACTTGCACGCGGAAGTACCCTTCGATCGGTTCACGGTCCATCTCCGAGCTGTAAAACACGACAATGTCCTCTTGAATAGCCGGGATGCGCAGCAACTGGGCGAGTTGGCCGACTCGCGTAGGCGGACAGCTCCCACCTCCGAAGTGACGCGGATGGAGACCAGCGCTCTGCATGACGAGTTCGATCAGGAGCATGGGAGCATCTTTTTGCCCGCTCACCGACGACAGGTTGGATCCATACACCTCCTCGAACTGTTCGCGATACGAGACACGGAGAGCGCGCGCCTGGTCGTAAAATGCCGTGTACGCCTCCGGGTCGACCGAGAGACCGGACGTGTGCTCATCCAGCCAGACCAAGCAGTGTGCGACCGCGATCAGGCTCTGGATCTGCGTCAACAACTCCAGCAAGTGCTGAATGCCCGCGGTCGTGAGCCTCGCAAGCTCCGTGTCCTCAAGTGCGCTCGCGTTGTCCATAGCGACGTCACCGTTGGCGATCATGGCGGCCCGCGAGAACTCGCGCGACCCGTCCTTGAGGCGCTCCACCAGCGCCATGGCGATCATGCGCATGCCGTTCAACTGCCGGACGTCCTCTGCGAGCGTCTCGGCGTTAGCTTCCTCCTGCGAGTGGCTAACGTGGAACTGCTGCTCCGCCACCATCTCGTTAATGGCGCGCTCGATGCTCTCGACGCGGCGACGCACCCACTGTTGCACGGCGATGGGCTCCTTCAGCACGTAGTTCTTAGCGCCGCCGAACGCCGTCGCTGTCGGCTCCTCGGCGCGCACGTAGGCCACAATCAGGTGCGCGAGCCCGCTCTTGACGCACACATCGAAGAGCGCGTTGCGCTGCGCGATGTGGTGCGGCACGCCGCTGCTGTCACCCACCGCCTCGGCGTGGTGGTGCGGGTACAGCGGCGCGTCCACACGCGCGCGCTTGAACACGCCCGACACGGCGAAGAACTCGTACGTCTCCGCGGGCGCCACGAACGGCTGCCACCCGCTCTCCGCGAATCGCTCCAGCACCTATTCGTTCGTCCATCCATCCAGTCAGTCAACCGCGTCCGTCGTCGTCGGAAAGCGGCCGTAACCGCGGAAAAGCCGCCGCCGCCATCAAAGTGAACGCACCGGAAGAAGCATCTCGGAAGCGAGCGAAGACTTGTAGAGAGGGAAACAACCGACCGCGCGCTGTCTCTTCTCCTTGTTGTTGCCTCAATTGCTTTCTTTCTCCCGCCCGCCTTTCTCGGCCGAGCGCGTTCTTATCCGCCGCGCGCTGAAGTGATCGCCGCCCACGCCAAATAAGACCGCGAGTTGACTGTAAACGGCGTCGAGCCGCCAATTCCAGAGCCGCCGCCATAAAAGCACAAACGGGTGGCGCGATAGCGGCGGTAAAACCTCATTTTGCGAGAGGAAAAACCTTGCCGTTTGAGCTCTAACTCGACAAAACAAGGTGGATACGCTAATTAAATTCAGGTTAGTGGAGTGGACTCGTCACGGCGGACGAAAAACACAGGTTCGATGCTATCCAATTGGGTTTTTCACGTTTGGCGACTGGGTTTTTATTAGGAGGCCGTCGAAGGATGCATCGACCTTACCGAGCTACATTTACTCGACCGGCTGGCGATCGCTGTCGGTGTTCAGGATGCGGCCCTCGGCGGGGACGAGCACTGCCACGCCGTTGCGGATCGGGTACGCGACGTTGATCTCGTCGCAGACCAGACGGGAGCGCTCGCGGTCGTAGCGCAGCGGGTACTTGGAGATCGGGCAGACCAGGTGCTCGAGCACGCGCTCGTCTTCCAGTGCCCCGCCAGTGGTCGTCGGCGCGTCAGAGGACATCGCGCGGTGCGAGCCGAGCACATAATGTGTGTCCGGGAGCGCTCGGCTTGCGCGGGGAAGCGATCGGCGCCCAGCAGAGACGCCGCCGCGGACCATCAGCGCGAAGCCGCTCATCTTGAGGCGATTGAGGTGCGGTGGGGGAATGGATTGAGCTTTGTGCGTTGGATGGATAGTACATTTTAATACGCGAAGTGTATGAGTACAGTACGTTCATACTTGTCAGGTATACAGTGCTATGTATACCCTGCATGAAACCATGTTAAACCTCAGCACTTTTTTTAGCGAATCCGCATCCGTTGTTGTTGCTGACACCTCTTTTATTAACCAATCAAACACCGGAAGATCTTCCGCCCGCAGTCTCAGATCGATCCGCATGGGTCAGTTTGAAGAAGAACACGGCGAGGAAACAACCCAGCGAGAAAAGCCGACAGAGCAAGCGCCTACGATGGGGAAGAAGAAGTCCAAGGCGCCTTCGCTGCCCGTGGACGACCCGAACGCGAGCGCGCGCGAGCGTCTTCTCAGCGGTGAGTCTCCTCTTCCTGCTTGTCTTATCTCACCCTCGTCCGTGTCCGGTTTCTCTCGCCACGATCGAGGTCTATGCGTCTTATAGTCGAACGAAGCCCGTACTAATACCTCCCTTTTGATGGCGACACTGCAGAACCGACGGGTGAGGAGGAGGGCGTGGCGTACCACGCACACGAGAGCGCCACGGCAATGCGCCGCCGCAGCCAGTCCAAGAAGATCTGGTGCGCGATCATCGCGCTGTCGGTCGGCATCCTGCTCTTCATCGGGGTGCTCGCGGTCCTCCGCGCCGTCCAGGACGCCAATAACCTGGCGCCGACCAAGCGACCGGTGTTCCCGAAGCAGTACGAGGCCAGCCTGACGTTCAACATGCCGTACATTGACATGGTGGAGCCCGTGTACGTTCACGTGGACGAGACCAAGGGCCTGCAGCGCCTCAGCTACTACGGTGAGACAGACGTGTACATCTTCAATACTAGCGGCACGTCGTACTCGATCATCCCAGTCATTCGCGAGCGCAAGTGCTTCAAGGTGGAGGGACCGTCGCCGCTGCAGCACGTGTTCCCCAACATGAGTCTGTTTGAGCCGCAGCACGGCGTGCTTCTGGTCGGAGGCCGTCCCTGCTTCAGCTGGAAGTTCCGCACCAAGACGGACGAGCCGACTGCGGATGGACTGCTTGGCGAGTACACTTTCTACGTTGACCAAGTGACCGAGCGGCCCGTGCGCTTTCATTACGTTGGCCGCAACGGGATGCTTGGCGGCAGCCACATCGACGAGTACTTCATCGACTACGACTACATCCGCGAGGGCCCCGTCAACGAGCTAGTCTTCACGGAACTCCCCAAGTCGATGAACTGCTCGGAAACGAGCCAGTACGATGGGCCGGCGCGCTCACCGCAGCGGGACGTAAGTGTGGAATTTTGGGTTGATGGTGCTTGGATACCGAAAACTCATTATTATCCTTTGTCCTTTGTGTGATAGATCCACATGTTGATGCCGGAGGGATCGGTCACCAAGCGCAGAATCTTTGACGACTTTACGCAGGAGCACAACAAGACGTACGAAGACGAGAGCGAAGCGGTGCAGCGGCTCACGAACTTTCACCACAACATGCGGTTCGTCAACATGAAGAATCGCCAGGTGCGCTAGTGTTGTTGTGCCCGTCAGCAGTGCAGTTTAGTCTCTTACCACGCCGTGAATGTCCATGTTATCAGGGCCTGTCGTACCGCCTGGAGCTTAACCAGTTTGCCGATCTCTCGCACTCGGAGCGCATCGCAATGTATCACCCAATGCGAGTCAAGCGCGCGGTGAGCAATGGCGCTGTAACATCGCACGTCGCGACTTCGCTGAGCATTCCGGACGAGTTTGACTGGCGCACGAAGGGTGCGGTGACCCCCGTGAAAGATCAGGGCGCCTGTGGGTCGTGCTGGACGTTCGGGTACGTCGAACTTGAAATCTTATCGTGCAGTTGCGTCATGTCTAACAGAAGCATCGCAATCTTTGTGATGGTTGATGAAACCGATTACAGCACGACAGGCGCGTTGGAAGGCGCGCTGTTCATGAAGGAGCACAAGCTCGTCAACCTGTCGCAGCAAAACCTCTTGGACTGCTCGTACGTGCGTTGTTGAGTGACTTAACTTGAGTCTTATTTATCTCCTAGCGAGCATGCAGCTAACGGCTCTTTGTGCGTGTTAGGTGGGACTATGGTAACAACGCGTGCGACGGCGGCTTCGACTACCAGGCGTACGAATGGATCATGGCGAACGGCGGTTTGGAAGCAACGAGCACCTACGGTTCGTATCGCAATCAGCCCGATTACTGCCACTTCGACAAGTCGAAGGCAGCCGTGTCGATGAAGGGATTCGTCAACGTCACTGGGGTGGACGCACTGAACGACGCGCTTTTGACGGTCGGCCCTTTGTCGGTTTCTATCGACGCTTCGCTGCCGTCGTTTTACTTCTACGCGGGCGGATACTTCGATGACGTCGAGTGCAAGAGCGACCCAGACAGCCTGGACCACTCGGTCGTTGCCGTTGGCGTGACGACGCACAAGGGGCAGAAGTACACGCTCGTCAAGAACTCGTGGAGCACGCACTGGGGTGAGGACGGCTACGTCAAGATCTCGCAGAAGGACAATTTGTGCGGTGTCGCCACTGCCGCGACGTACCCGCTGCTGGCCTGAGCGCGAGAGCTTTGACCGATATGCGAGTCCAGCGAGTAACTTCACGTGATACAATAGTCGTGCTTGGCACGAAGCTTGAGTGGCGCTACTGGGACGTGCTGAGCGGAGGGTGAGCAGGTGCGTCCACTTCTCATGGTGAAGTGTTTCCACGAACTCACAAGTAACAACTGCAAACATGGATGCCGAGAACACCCATCGATGTCAGTAGTTGATCAGCCAGCAACAACGGTAACTCAGCAAATGTGTTCCTCTGAGTGGACACGCATGCGAAGTGCCCGGGTTTACAGTATGCGGATGATAAACGCACAGCACCGAGGCCTCAACGGAATGGAACAGCCCATACCCACCAAGTCAGCAACAATGTGCTTCAAGTATAGATTGCGACTAGAAACCAAAACGAGCGGAGCGATCTCGAACGTCACAGTGGTCTATCGACAGCGTCGAAGGTGACGAAAGCCTTCGTCCAGCACTTCTCTCCCGCTCCAACGGCCTCCAACGACACCACACAACCATCAAGGTACCGCCACATGCGCCGAGTTCGCGAGGACGATGCTCACAGCGCCCATCGCATGTCGTGTATCTTCAAGATGGGTGTTTTTGGTCCATTAATGGCATTGGCGTCCCAAAAGGCCGCGAACTTTTGCGCTCGCGAGGCGCGAGAGACGACGTCGATCAACACCAGCACATCGCCACTCCGGTGTTTGATTCGTCGACAGACAATCTGCTCTCGCCCAATCACAGTCGGGAATTTAATCGCTTCACCACCTCCAGGCACTCTGATTGGTCAGAAAACCGTCTGCCGAACCGAAAGGCGAGAAAACGCGCCCACATCCTTTGCCTGACCTTCTCCAACAAGATGAAGGTGTACTGTATGTATGAGTGGGCAAGAAGAGAAGCGAAGAAATGAGCGCGGCCCCCAGGAATGACTGACTGCGTCCTAGTCGACTCCCATTTTGCAACGCAACGCCAGGCGCACAGTCAAGCGGTCCCCAACAAATCGACGCTCACAAAGACTGCAAGGATGCCGTCGCTGGAACAGGTCGGCCAGGCGCTGTTATCCGCCTTCATGAACGCGCCGCAGGTGGACGGCCGCAACGCCCGCGTGCCCGTGGACCTGAGCGTGCAGTCCAAGTCGGCGCGCGCACGCGTGCTACACGAGATGCAGGACGACGGTGTCTACTGGGCGACCGTGCCGCAGTTCCCCGTCACGCCCTCGCCTTCCCCCAAGTGAGTCGGTTGGCTCTCGCCCTCGGCCAACTGAGCTCAACGACAAGCCATCGAGCGCGCCGACAGCGACTGCGAGCGACTGCGGAGACCACTGGGCCGACCTTGCCTGTAGATTTAACTTATGTGCGGCCGGCGACGAACGAGCGAGTGGAACGGACGCGCACGATTTTGAACGCGAGAGTGTCGAGTGCGTAGCCGTCCGACGTCGCTCGCCTGCGGCCTGAAATATATCTAACTTTGCCCTTTCGCCACCGATTTGGCGCATTATTGCTCGCGTCTGTACCCATTCCGCTCAATGCGCGGACCGCCTCCCGAGCTGAAATGCTGGCGAGCATACAGGTGAAGCCACCTGTCCATAATCCACTCACCAGGATGATCAGGACACGCGCTCGCCTTCCCATCACAACTGTCAGTCTATGAGAACAACACTGTTCCTGACTGACGGTTGCGCGACGGTTGCGCCAACCGATTCGCCAATCACGTTTCTCGAACGTTGAACTTGCCGTCCGAACGACCTTCGCGTAACTTCCGGATAACCTTCGCGTCACAATCGACGCACCCGTCGAATCTTTTTCGTCTAGGTCGGAGCTCCTCGTCAATCCGGACGCGCCAAGCTATTGGTTCATCGCCCGGGCAGCACCTCGCCATCAGCACTTCCCGGTCTCCGCCCGCTGCTTACGCTCTCCGTCTTCGCTCCCGCCACCATGGTGTCCACGCGCAGCCGCACCGCCGCCAAGGACTCGTCCACGACGCACGCGCACGCCCCCGTGCCACAGAAGAAGCGCGCCTCCGCCGAGGAGATCGCGTCACCCCGCCCCGCCAAGAAGAAGCCTACCGCCATGGAGTTCGCTGTGGGCAAGCCCGTCGTCAAGGAGGTTGCGCTGCGTAACCAGAAGGACGAGGACGTGACGTTCTCGGACACGTACAAGGACCAGGGCGTCGTCTTCTTCATGTACCCGCGCGCCAACACCCCCGGCTGCACCAAGCAGGCCTGCGGCGCGTCCTACTTCCAGTTAAATGCCCTCGTTCTATACTTTGTCTAATGCTCTCCTGTTGTGTACTGCGCAGGCTTCCGCGACAATATTCAGACCATCAAGGACGCGGGCTTTACGGTCTACGGGCTCAGCGGCGACAGCCCCAAGTCGCTCGCGAACTGGAAAGACAAGCAGAGCCTGCCGTTTGACCTGATCAGCGACCCCAAGCACGAGCTCATCAAGTACTTTGGCAGCTCCATCGGTGGCGCCAAGGTCCAGCGCTCGCACGTCGTGATCCTCAAGGGTGGCGTCGTCGGCGACATCCAGCCCAAGGTGTCGCCCGCCGAGAGCGTCCAGCGCGCTGTTGACTTCGTCAAGGAGCACGCCGGCGCTCCCGCCGCCGCCGCCCCCGCCTCGGAGTCCACGACGGAGGACAAGGAGGAGGCATTCGCTGTCGGTAAGACGGTCGAGTTTGACATTGAGCTCGAGACGCACGCCAAGGAAAAGGTCAAGTTCCAGGACCTGTTCAAGGAGCGCGGCGCCATCTTCTTCATGTACCCGAAGGCGGACACGCCCGGGTGCACTAAGCAGGCGTGCGGCTTCAACGACAACCTGGAGACCATCAACGCTGCCGGCTTTGATGTGTACGGCCTGGGCGCGGACACGCCCGCCGAGCTACTGGCCTGGAAGGAGAAGCAGCAGTACAAGTACACGTTCCTGTCGGACCCGGAGCGCAAGCTCATCGGCTTCTTCGGCAGCGAGACAGAGGCCAAGCGCGTCGAGCGCTCGCACGTGATCATCCTCCCGGGCGGCAAGGTCGGCGAGGTCGAGCACAACGTGGCGCCCGCCGACAGCTTCAACAAGGCGCTCGCGTTCGTCAAGGCCAACGCCGTCGCCAAGGACGGCGAAGCCGCCAGCAAGCTCTAAACAGAGAGTGCGGGCCGGCACGACGCGGCTGTAGGAGTGAGCGCTATCATGCCAATCGGCGCCTTGGACTAGCTCCAAGTTGCAGTGATGCCCTCGTTGAGCTGTGCACTGTGTATCATGTCGCTAAAGTGAAATGATCCGATTTTGCCTCCAATAATGTAATGCGTCACTATTCTGAATTCATCACTTTTGACTGCCACTCAACCCAGCACTTTGCATCTCCTGGACAAATGCGGAACCTCGTGGCGCTGGCGCGTCGCGCGACGGCGCTGCGGCCGCAGGAAGCGCGCGAGGGCGTTTCCCGTACGGCTGCCACGTTCGCCATTGACTGCGGCGGCCAGCGCGCCTTCTTTTTGGGCGCCAACGGACGCATCGACGTGCTGGAGCTGTCCGACTCTGAAGCGCATCCATCCACGGAGGAGCTGGTGGATCTGCGCGCAGCTCTCCCCGATACACGCGATAGCAGCGCCAAGTGGAGGTGGGTCCACTACGTCGCAGAGCTAGACGCGCTCGTATGTGCATGCACGGATGGCGCCCTCGCGACCGTGGATGTGGAGGCGCGGTTCGCGGACGAGATCGGGTCCTTGGACGGCGGCATTCGTGCGCTGGCGTGGAGCAGCGACCAGGAGAAGCTGGCGGTGGCCACGGGCGTTGGCACGCTGGTCGTCATGAACCAGCAGTGGGACGTGCTGCATGAGGTGCAATGGGAAGCGTTGCTGCCGTCGGGTATGCACCGGCCGATCCAAGAAGAGGCACAACGCTTCGAGCTCTGTTGGCGCGAAGACGGCCGGTTCCTCGCCATGAACGCGACGATTGTGGATGAGGATGCCGCTCTGTCTGGATCTGCTGTACTGCAGAAGGTGCTGGTGTTCACGGACGAGCTGGAGCTGCACGCAGTGGGACGACTCGAGGACGGGCGGCCGATCCCGGCGCTCGGGCGCGCGTTGCATTGGAGCCCGAACCAGTCGCTTCTCGCGAGCAGCGAGGCGCGCAGCGACCGCTTGTGGGTCGTTTTCTTCGAACGCAACGGGCTGCGGCACGGCGAGTTCCAGCTGCCGAGCGAGTTCTCGCGGTCGGGGGATTGGGACGTGGCGCGCGTCGAATGGAACGCCGACTCGGACGTTTTGGCCGTGCAACTGCGGGCAGAAGCGCGCGACGATCGAGACGCGCAGTCGGTGATTCAACTCTGGGCGAGAGGGAACTACCACTGGTACCTCAAACAGGAGCGTCGCTGGTCTACCAACAAGCTCGTCGGGTTCACGTGGGACGACGAGACGACGGGCAAACTCTACTTCTTCATGCATCAGCCGTCACCGCAATCTGCCGATACTGCTGACAGTGAATTGGCGCCGCTAACGCTGCTCGAAGAGGAGTTCACGTGGGATATCACGAGCGTCGAGCGCCAGACGCTACTCTTGCCATCGACTAGCGCGATCGGTGCGGCGAATAGCTCAATTTCGCTGAAATCTGTTGCGGTCACAGGAGTGATCGACGGCTGCAAGCTGCTGCTGACACCGCTGCACCAGGCGCTGATACCACCGCCGTTCGCATTGCGCACCGTCGAGCTGTCCGCTCCTATCAACTCGGTGGCGTTCGACTCGCGGTCTGAGACGTTGCTGTGTCTGCTGTCGACGCGTGAATTGCACGTCGTGCGCGATTATCTGAGCACCAGCCCGGTGGTTGTGGAGCTGAAGCCGTCAAACGACAATGGCATCGAGCTTTCCAGTCTACTTCGGGTCAGCTATGACCCACAGACGCGTCAACTCGCGTTTGCAGCAAAGTCTGGGTGGTGCGACGAGCTCCTGTTGGGCTCCTGCGTCGTCACGAATGGAGTTGAAGAACTCACCGTCACTATGGCACAACTGGACGGCGTGAATGGAGTGCGCCGCGCTTGTGACGTTCTTGTCGCATCAGGGATCAATCACAACGATCAGGGCCAACGCCAGCACGATGATGGGGATGATAAGCTACCATCATCGTCGCCACTCATGGCGCTCCAGTGTCACACTGGCGATGTCTACACGCTGAGTGTCGATCATGACAGTGCAGAGTCCACCATCCCAGTCCCGTTCCGCGTCGCGCAGAGACTTCCGACGTACTCGCACTTGGCAGTTGTGCAGGCCAGCACCCACACTAGCGGCGGCATGACCATAATCGGTCTCCAGCAACGGAATGCTCGGCTGTTGGTCGGCGCTCAAGTTCTCGCTTCTGGCTGCTCAACATTCCGACTGTGTCCCGTCTCATCAACCCTGCTGTGCACCACCATCGGGAGTGAAGCGGAGCTTCGCATGCTACCGCTTGCTGCAGTCGTCAACGCGGACGGAGACAACCTAGCAAAGCTGCCTTCGTCGTCAGGCCTACAGGTTCCAGCGGAGGCTCGCAAGATTGAACAAGGCGCGCGGCTTGTCGCGGTGATCGGCGACCGCGCGGGCGTCGTGCTGCAGATGCCGCGCGGCAACCTCGAGTGCGTCTCGCCGCGGCTGCTCGTGCTCGCACTCGTTTTAGGGTTGATTCGACGCCACGCGCTCGCAGCCGCGCTGGAATTGTGCCGCACACACCGACTCGACATGAACTTGCTCGTCGACTACGACCGCGAGGGGTTCCTGGCCAGTTTCAACGCGCGATTGTTGCGTGCACTGATCGACCTTCGACCTGCGCGCGTTGTGAGCGATCGGCTGTGCCTGTTTGTGACCAACCTGCACCCCGCGGACGTCTGGCGCGACAAGTATGAGCCTCAGCTCCGTGCGTTTGGCCCATCAGCAGCGTCGTCAGACGTGGGAAATGGGCTGAATCGCAGTAGCGACGACCCTGAAGGCAATGACAAGGTCAACACAGTGTGCGTAGCGCTAATGCACGCGATTCGCAACCGGCTGGAGCACATCAACACCAGTGAGCAAGGAGAGGACGGCGAGGTTGACGCCCTGCTGCTGCCGTACTTGACGTGCACGGTCAAACATACGCCACCGCAGTTTGTGGAGGCGCTGAGCAAGATCCAGGAGCTGGCCGGAGGACAGAGCGACCCCAAGACGCAGCACCGACAGCGCGCGGCGCTCAAACATCTCGTGCTGCTCACCCACGCGGACACGCTGTTCGACGAAGCGCTTGGCATGTATGACCTCGCGCTTGTGCGGCAGGTCGCAGCCTTCTCGGACCGAGACCCGCGCTCGTACGCACCGCTTCTTGACGAGCTTGCTGCAGTCCGTGACTTGAACGAGAGGAAGCTGCGCATTGACATGCACTTGGAGCGGTTTGACCGTGCGCTGGTCCACCTGAGCGCGCTGGTTCGTGACGCGATCGCTGCCGGTAGCCCCAGCGGTCTCTTGCGAGCACTCGAGGAGCGCGTGGAGTCGCTTGTGGCGCGTGGCTCTCTGTATTCCCAGGCGTTGGTTCTATTCCGCGACCTGCCAGACCTGCGCCGGCGCCTGACGCTTCTCCACGGCCAGCACCTCGAGGCGGAAAAGAGCTTCACGGATGCTGCGTATGTTTATCTGTCTGTTTCTGCGGCAAGCGACGCCCAGCGCGCGTTCGCTCTTGGTCGGCAGTGGAAAATGGCGCTGTCACTGGCGATGCGAGCGCAGCAGCCGCGTGAGCAGGTGCGTCAACTGGCGTATCAGGTCGCGGAGGACATGCTGAGCCATCAGAACGGCCCCAAGAACATTGCGGAGATTGCGCAAGTGTATGCCGAGTACTGCGGCGACCTGGACGAGGCTGTGGCGCTGCTGGTAACGCACAAGCAGTGGAAGGAGGCGATGCGACTGGCCTTGTTACACGAACGCAGGGATCTGGTCGAGACGGATGTCGAACCTGGCGTACTTCAGTGCCAGGAAGAACTCGTCGAGGAACTGCGACAGCAAGAGGCGGCGTACATCAAGAACTGGCGACGACTGGACGCTATTCAAACGCAGAAGCGGTTGTTCAGGATGCATGGTATCGACGGCAAGCGGTGGAATCACGGACAGGACGACGCCGCCGAGAGCGACGTTCGCAGTCTCGTGTCCAGCGCCGCGTCAAGCGCGCTGTCCAGCGCATCCATGAGCTCGGTCGGCAGTCACAACAGCGCTCGCAGCATCGGCAACTTTGCCATGCAGTCGCTCACGCGCGCGACCTCAAGCCACTTCTACGCAACCCAAGCGCTGCAACAGCAAGGCGGAGGTGGTGCCATGTCCGGCAAGACCAAGGGCAAGAAGAAGGGCGGCATGCCGTCTCGACGAGAACGGCGCAACCGCATGAAGCAGGGCAGCGCCGAAGAAGAGGCGTACGTGACTCAGCAGCTGGCAGAGTTGCAGCCGAGCGACGCGCTACGTCGTGAAGTGAAGGAGCTGCTGGAGGTGCTCGTACTGTTCGGCCACGCTGATCGCGCGCAGAAACTGCAGGCGCAGTTGGCCGCCTTTGAGCGTCTTGTGGACGTTGAGAACCCACCGCCGTCGACTGCATCGCCATCTCCAATGGTGGAAAGTAGTGAAAACGACGAAACTGAGAAAGTAGCAACGCCGAGAACGTCGTGGCGTCTTGAAGCGCTGGCGCCGTTTGCAGCCACATGATCGCTCGAGTAGTAGACCATCTTTCAACATGTGTTGTCAGCCAATCGTATGGCCCATTCCTCGCTAAAAGTGTAATAATCACCAATCAACGTCAAATGTGACGTGTGAACAGATCGCTTCAAGTTGAAGTGTATCGGCATTTTTGAGATGGATTGCTGCCTCTATTCCCAACAGCTCAACCAATGACACCTCGAGGTTTCTGCGCGCTTGGTTATATATCACGAGAGCGACTTGCCCAGTCCGTTCTGGAATGATAGAATACAGTGCGCGCCAATGAAACGTGAAAATGGCCGGTCAGTCGC
>JAADXW010000271.1:0-27357 GCA_023337975.1 Phytopythium ostracodes
CCTACTGTATGCCGCTTCGCCTGCGTTTGGGACGCTGTACTTCGAGGTGATTGAAGGAAGCGTGAGGGGAGAGACGTGTCTCGAGTTCCTCCAGGGCATGGTCGACTCGTACTTTCGCAAGTTCCCATCGGATCGAAAGCGCGCGTTCATCATGGGCAACGCCAAGATCTACCACAGAGACATCGTGACGGCGTACCTGTACGGCGAAGTGGTATCGCAGCGGATCGGCCTGGAGTTTTTGCCTATCTACTCACCGTTTTTGAACCCTCTGGAGGAGACGTTTGCGCTGATCAAGACCCGGCTGTGGCGAGAGCGAGGCAATGCTCAAGCGAGACTTGTCGAACCAAGTGCTGGCGATCACAGAGCACGACATTCGCCAGTACTATTTTCGCGTGGAGCACTTTCACAAGTTTGCCACGGAGCGAGCTCCAGTATTTACACAGCAGCTGTATGAGTCGAGCCATTCCGGCGACGAGATGGGCCTGTGCCCCATGCTACCAAAGCCTGTGGAAGCTCTGCTCAACAGCTACTTGCCTCACACTTACGAGGAGTTCACACCGGATATGAACGATAGCATCGAGCGAGCGTTTGGATGTCAGCGACTCACTATGGACGCCGTCGATGCGCTGCTACCTCGCAGTTCCGACGATAGCGAACTGGCTGGCGGTGGCAACTTCAGCTCGGAGCGTGAGTTTCAGTTCTAACTCAGAAACTCGTCTATTTCGTAGATATGACGTTCAGTAGTTTCATGATTAGGGGAGACAAAATTGCAAATGCACGCTTTGTCAAAAAGCAACTATTTTGTCACGAAATTGCATTTATTTTGTCTCGAAGTTGCAAATTCAGTGTCGGTCGACGGTACATTAATATTTAGTTCTTTGGTTTCGATCAGCGAATAACTGTATTCTCCAAGAGTATCACATTTTGAAAGGGTTCCATCCCTCCATCTACCTCGTTTAAGAATCACTTTACCTCATGTATTGATAGAACCTCACAAACAAAGCGATCAAAGCGCTCGAGAAACGAAATGTAGGTTTTGATGTTATGTGAACGTTGCACGAATGTTGTTCTAGGTCGACTGGGACAGCATTCACCTTCAGGCGATAGGATTTGACAGTTTATAGACGATTCCGACGTTTTTAATACAAAATCGAAATGACACTCAAGTTTTGATAAAATTACACAAGTACTTTTTTATTAAGCTATATGAGGTATGGGACCCTCTCGGATCCTGGTAGAGACTGCATATATCCAGAGAACTCTGAACGCCGACCTTTCGCGGAAAGATCGCTAGAAGTGGGCATTTTGTATAATACCACTGGCAGTTTTAATTTTTGGTGGAGTTTGGCAGCGATTATAATGAAAACCGGGGGGTTTTGATGGAAATGCTGTGGCTTGGTTATCAAAATGAGTTCATGGTAAACCACAGGAATGCAGCCAAGGCAGAGGGAACGAAAAGAAGAATAGGCGGGGAGGAGGCCGAGACGTGCAACCTCAACTTGCCGTTCTCTCTCTTTCTCACTTGCTTTTGGAGTGTGCGTCCAGACAGGGAGCGTTTGCGAACGAGAAGGCAAAATTTTTAATTTGAATATACCGGTAAAATAGGCTTGCAGCAGCAACAACTTTCATTTTTTTGCTAGCCTCTTGCCTTGACGGATTATTTTTCAATCAGCGACCGAACTATTTGTCTTCCCCAGAAAATTTTGTATCAGCAAGTTCGTTATTATTTTCTCTCAACAAAGAGCCTGTTTGTGCAAGAAAAAAATTGTTGCTGTTGACCGTCCTGCATCACTTTTTGTAGCAAGAAGGCGAGTTTTTGTCAGCCTATCAGATTGTGAGAAAAAATTGTGAATTTGCTACAAATGAAAAAAAGAGATCTTGCTGTCAGGTTTGGGTACCCCTAATAAACGCGTTGTCGAATTGTTTTGGCTCCCGCCTGCCTGTCTGCCCTTATTTATGCAACCTCACTTTGTGACACACGTCTGATTCCAGTTTATTTCCGCCAATAGAGAACCTTATCGCAACCCAGACTCAGGTCCAAATCACGTTTTTGTCCAATTCCCTCTTCTTTTTCTGGAATGGCTTATTTTCTCTCTTCTCGTTCTTCCATTTCGATATTTATTTTCGTAAGAAATCATTCCCGCCAGAGACCCCATACATTGGTTCAGTAAATATTACCGGTGCTAAATTTACTGCCTTTTGATCATAATTCAATTTTGTAAGCAAAGAAATGCCCCCACATGATCGAGCAGTGCGCTATTACAACTCGCGCCATACATAAGCGCGGCCATTTCCTAAACGCATCGGCTGACCGACTGCTCGATCGCTCGGATCCATCTCCTCTGGCAAGCCATGGGCGCGGCGCTGTGCTCGTGCGGGGGCCGCGGGGACGAGCTTGGGGCCCGCAGGCTCGCGCTGCACGGGCAGAGCGGCGGCTTCCATGCGCTGGGGCTGGACCGGCACCTCCACGCGCGCAACGGCAAGGCGGTGCCGCTGGCCATCGCCGCCAAGTACTCGAGCCTGGTGCCGCCCAACCACCCGCTGCAGTTCGCGCACGCGACACCGGAGCAGCACAGCCGCGGAGAGACGTACGCACTGTCGGACGACTGCGGTCACGACGAGGACGCGGACGAGCAGCAGCGGCGCGCGGCGGCGCCCGTATCGGCTCAGGCCATCGCCGACGCCTTCCGCGCCAAGCTGCATGAGCCGCCGCTGAGTCCGCGCAGCAAGTTTAACCTGCTGATCACCAAGATCGGCGGCGCGCTGGACGAGAGCGATGGAGAGGAGGAGGAAGAAGAGGAGGAAGAAGAGGAGGACGACGCGACCACGAGGGAGGAGGACGACGAAGAAGAGGATGGGAGCCAACGCAATGCGGACGAGGACGAGGAGACGCCCGAGGGCGGGCACGCGCGGCGGAAGCGGCGCCGGCAGCGCGTGTCTGGGGTCGTGTCGGTGTCGCAGCGGCTGCTGTCGCGGCGGAAAAAGCCGCTCAACCTGTACACGAGCTCGTTCGCGGCGGCGGCGTACGCGGCGTCGGATGAAGACGACGAGTCGCTGACGGAGGAAGACTGGAAGGCGCGCGCCAACCCGCTGATCACCATCATCGTGCCTCCGGGTCCGTGTGGACTGGTACTGCAGGTGAACGCGGACGCGCAGGGCCGGCAGCCGCCGACCGTCGACGGGTTCGTGCGCACGTACGACGGCATGAAGGGCACGATCGAGAACAGCGGGCTCGTGCGCAAGGGCAGCGTGCTGTGCGCCATCAACGACATCGACGTGACGCGCATGCCGCTCAAGGAGGTCATCCGCACGCTCAACCTGTCGTCGCACCTGGAGCGGCAGTTCGCCTTCCGCAACGGCTACGGGAACACGAGCACCTTGTGACGACGGTAGGAGGACGACGAGAAGGAGGCGGCGCGTGCTCTCGGACGAGCATTGTACTATAACAGAGCGCGCGTCGGAAGGAAGAGAAGACAGTGCAAGAAAGAGACGCGAGGGCGGTGGTGCGAGAGTAGAAGAGACCAGGACGAGCAAGAGAGAGAGAGAGACTGTGCATATGAAGGAGGGGCGAACGTTGCGATAACGTTGTGGGTGATGTTTTTTCTTCCCGTGTTTTGTCGTTTTCGCTTGTGATGCGGCCCACCTTCTATTCCATGCGCGCCGCCGCTTCCCCTTCCGTGTTGGATCATCGCGTCGCACGTTGACAGCACGACCGTCACGATGGTGATCCACGCGTGGCCAATAGTCTGTCGCTGCTGCCTCACTTCTTCTCCGGCTCACTGGTCTTGGCGTCCGCCTCGGACGCGTCCGTGCTAGTGCTACTCGTTCCGGTCGACGTCTCCGCGGCCGTCGCCTCCGCGGTCGAAATCGCGGCGCCGGCCGCGTCCTCCTTGGAGAGCTTGTCGGCCTCGTACTTGTCCGCATCCTTCCACGACTCCTCCACGAACTCCGTGTACGTCTTGTTGCCGCCGAACGGCCGCGGGCCGAGCACGCGCACGAGGTCGCCGTGGTTAATCGTCTCGTTCTTCAGCAGTTCCTCCGCCAGCTCGTGCAGCACGTTCTGCTTCTCCCGCAGCAGCTCCTTGGTGCGCGTGTACGCGGCGTCCACGATCTTCTGCACCTCTTCGTCGATCACCTGCGCCGTCTTCTCACTGTACAGCTTGTCGCTGCCGAACGAGCCCTCTTCCTTGGGAAACGAGAGCTGTCCGATGCGGTCGTTCATGCCGTACAGCTGCACCATCGAGTACGCGATCTGCGTCACGCGGCGCAGATCGTCCGATGCGCCCGTCGTGATGCGCCCGTCGAAGTTGATGAACTCGGACGCGCGGCCGCCCAGCGCCATGCACATGATATCGATCATGGCCTCGCGGCTGTGCAGCGCCACTTCCTTCGGCAGGTACTGCGCGTAGCCGAGCGAGCCCTTGCCACGCGGCACGATCGTCACCTTCAGCAGCGGGTCCGCATGCTCCAGGAACCAGCCAGTGACAGCGTGGCCAGCCTCGTGATACGCGACCGTGCGCTTTTCCTCGGGAGACATGATGCGGTTAGTCTCGAGGCCGCCAATCACACGGTCCGTCGCCTCCTCAAAGTCCTTGAAGATGATGCTCTTGCCGTTGCGACGCGCCGCCACGATGGCAGCCTCGTTACAGATATTGGCGATCTCGGCACCGGCAAAGCCCGGCGTCAGCGCGGCCATGCGGCGAGCAAAGTCGTCCACGTTGCCGTCCAGGTGGAGACCCTTCAAGTGCACCTTGAAGATCTCGCGCCGGCCCTTGATGTCGGGCTTGTCGACTGTGATCTGACGGTCGAAGCGACCAGGACGAAGGATGGCCTTGTCCAGAATGTCGGCGCGATTCGTACCGGCGAGCACGACAACGCCCTCGCTCGAGTTAAAGCCGTCCATCTCAACGAGGAGCTGGTTCAACGTGTTCTCGCGCTCGTCGTTGCCGCCAGAGAAGCTGCCCTTACTACGCGCACGCGCGACAGCGTCAATCTCATCAATAAACACAATGCACGGCGCGTTCGCACGCGCCTCGCGGAACAGGTCACGCACACGCGACGGACCCACACCGACAAACATCTCGATAAAATCCGAGCCGGAAATGCTGAAGAACGGCACGCTTGCCTCGCCAGCAGTGGCCTTGGCAAGCAGCGTCTTACCAGTACCTGGAGGCCCGACAAGCAGTGCGCCCTTGGGGATCTTGGCGCCGAGGTCCGTGAACCGCTTCTGGTTGCGCAGGAATTCGACAAACTCCATGATCTCCTTCTTGGCCTCGTCCACGCCGGCAACGTCCTTAAATGTGATCTTGATATCCTCCTTGGTGATCTTCTTGGCCGGGCTCTTGCCCACCTTGAAGATGTTGCCGATGCCACCACCGCCACCGCCACCGGCGCCACCGAGGCCGCGCATCGACATGAGGAGGAAGCCGACCAGCACGATCGTCGGCAAGAACTTGAGCAGCTCGCTGCCAATGTTGATCTCGTTGGCATACTGCACGGGAATGTAGTCGTGCGGCCGCAATCCCATCTGGTGCTGCGCGTGCTCGAGCTGGCGCTCAAAGCTCTCCACGCTGCCAATGTTGAAGTAGTGTGACGCCTGGTTGTGAGCGGGCCGCACACGAGACGAAATCGACGGCGCGTGGCCGTGGCTGTCGTCATGCTGCTGGTACTGATACTGCTGCTGTTGCTGTTGCTGTTGGCCGCCAGAGAGATCCCGCCCAAACTCGTACGGACCTGAGCGCGCGTTCTGGTCGTTCCACTCCGAGTAGTCGCCAGCACCGCCCGCCGCACCCTGGGTGTCGTCGCGGAGGAACACCTTAACGTACTTCTTGTTGACAACCACGACCTTCTCGACCTTGCCGAGCTCCAGGAAGCTGTTGCGGAACTCCTGGTACGTGATCTCCTGCATGGGCTTCTCCACGGACGCCAGGTCCGACAGGAACAGCGCGGCGATCGCGAGCGGGATCAGGTACGCCATGCCCTCGCGCCCAGAGTTTCCGCCGCCGCCGCCGGACGCGCCGCCGCCACCGCCAGCAGCCTTCTTGGCACCATTGTCTGCCGTCTTGGAGCTGAGCTTCTTGACCTCACCGGCGGGCTTCTCCGTCCCCGACGGGCCGCTCTTCGGAGGACCCGTCTTGCTGCCGTTCGCAGCGCCTCCGTTCTTCGGGTAGAAGCGGCCGAACCCTGATTTGACGCATCGATCAAGAGTGCGTGAGTTTGCGGTGTTCAATGGCTCGTGTAAATGCGTACGCCACGCACCCTTGGGAATCTTCTCGGAAAGCCACGCCGCCAGACTCGTCGCTTGCTCGCGCTCCGCCTTGTTCACTGCATTGCCGTCCCCGTTCAGCAGCATCGTGATCCATTTCAGCAAGCATACTCGCGTTAGTATATCGCAAATCGTGACGGCCACAAATCTCGACAGCGAGACGCAACACGTACGGTTCGTGAACGGGCGCGTCGTCTGCAGGAGCTGCCGCGCGAGCGCCGCGTTCCGGTGCGGCGCCTTGGGCAGCAGCGTGTTGACCGCCCCGCCGCGCGCCAGCGTCAGCCCGAGTTGCTGTCATCGTCATCATTACCACCACCACCACGCACAGTCGGATGAGAATACGGTCCACTTGTCGAACGTTTCCGCGGCGACAAGAGGATAAGAGGAAAGCCCGCCCATTGGAAATAAGACGCGAGCAGCGCCTCCGCCCGAATAAGATGACCACCGCCGACCTGACGGCCGGGAAGTCACGGTGGATACTTTTCGCGCCCCGATCTGCCTCCATTCGAGCAAGCAAGCGAGGGAAGGGGAGGGGAGGGGAGTGCCTTACCTGCTGGAGCGCGTGCAGGTGGCGCGGGCTGTTTGGCTTGCGCAGCGCCTGGAGCGCGTCGCGCCGCAGTCGCCGCGTGGACGTCGCGAGCATCTCCTTGCGTGCGTTCTTTCTCGTTCGCGGCCGCAAACACAAAAGGGAAGACCGAGCGAACCTTTGCCTTGCTGCGATCGATCGATTACCCAACAAGAAGCTCGCGCTTTTTGCCGAGTCTGGCTGGGCCTGTCAGCCGCACTTTCTTCCCTGCGAAAACGAATCGCAACCAATGCCTACCCCCTTGACCGTCATTCATGTGAAGAATGACGGTCGTTTGACAGCAAATTCGTACCGTACTGTGCTACACATCTTTGATAGTAACTATTCCGTCTCGTATGGTACATCACTCCTCGTTACCTTCGTGCAACTTCGCGATTTGACTGGTGGACACGCCCGACCGGCAGCGCCAAAGGGGGGCCAAAAGCGCGGCCCGACGCCCGCGAAGAGGTTATTCGTTCAATTCGCCCCCAAAGAACAGACAAGATGGCTGACGTTGCTGAGAGACCTGCTGGCGAGCGTGGCGGCTTCGGCCGTGGCCGTGGCCGTGGCGGCCGTGGTGGCCGTGGTGGCCGTGGCCGTGGCCGTGGCGGCCGCGAGGAGTCCAAGGAGTGGGTTCCCGTGACCAAGCTCGGCCGCCTGGTGAAGGAGGGCAAGATCTCGTCGCTCGAGGAGATCTACCTCTTCTCGCTGCCTATCAAGGAGTGCGAGATCGTCAACCACTTCCTCGAGGCGTCGCTCAAGGACGAGGTCATGAAGATCATGCCCGTGCAGAAGCAGACGACGGCCGGCCAGCGCACGCGCTTCAAGGCTTTCGTCGCTGTCGGTGACAGCAACGGCCACATCGGCCTCGGCGTCAAGTGCGCCAAGGAAGTCGCCACGGCCATTCGTGGTGCCATCATCCTGGCCAAGATTGCCCTCGTCCCGGTCCGCCGTGGCTACTGGGGCCGTATGGTTGGTATCCCGCACACGGTGCCCAACAAGGTGACGGGCAAGTGTGGTTCGGTCCGCGTGCGTCTCATCCCGGCCCCCCGTGGTACGGGTCTGTGCGCTGCCCCCGCCACCAAGAAGCTTCTGGGCATGGCAGGTATTGAGGACTGCTACACCTCGGCTCGCGGCCACACCCGTACGCTCGGCAACTTCGTCAAGGCGACGTTCTACGCCCTGCGTGCCACGTACGCATACCTGACCCCGGACCTCTGGGAGCAGCACGCGATCCAGGCGTCGCCGTACCAGGAGCACACGGACTTCCTGGCCAAAACTGCCATCAAGAAGTAAGTCTCTTTGGACTTGCCCAACCCACCGAGTGGTGATCCGAGGGGAAAGCGTATGAACGAGCGCTACGGTGCGTAGGTGTCGACCTCTTGGCGCCCTGCGGCTGGCTGCGGTCTCCGAGTTCTAGGAAAGCGTTAGGCGAGCGCTACGGTGCGTAGGTGTCGACCTAGAATAATAATAGGAAACCCAGTTCGGCCTCTAAACAATGAGATTTCGTTCATTGCCAATCTCTAAGTGGTATATTTACTTGTCCTTCTT
Organism: Phytopythium ostracodes; assembly: GCA_023337975.1. NCBI lineage: Eukaryota > Oomycota > Peronosporomycetes > Pythiales > Pythiaceae > Phytopythium > Phytopythium ostracodes. The sequence goes on from JAADXW010000271.1 coordinate 8,382, forward strand.
GGTCTCGTCCTTTGCGGTAGCGCTCTCGTCGACCGCCGACGCCGGAACGGCGTATGCCTTGATGCAGTCGACACTCTGCTGGACGAGGAACTGGATGATGGGCGTGATCGTCTGCAGCTTGCCCTGCAGCACGCTCGACACGTCCACGACGCGCTGCTTGAGCGCGTCCACCTTGGCCGCGTTGCCCTGCGCCTCGGCATCCTTGAGCTGGTCGCGCACGGCCTTGAGCTCCGCGCCGGCCACCAGCACCACCTCAAACGCGAACAGCTCGTTCAGGAACGTCCTGATCATATGAGCGGCATCACACACAATCGAAGCATTAAATATGGCGCTTCCGTGGGGCGAGACCACTGCGAATTGCTGTAGTTGGCGGCGTAGCCACTTACGTTCTGAGCGATGGCGAGCACGTTCGAGGCGTCGGATGAGAGCCGCACAGACAACCATAAACACAATACCAATCAAGGGTCAGATACACCAGTTACACAGTCGGAGGCCAACACACGGGAGACGAAGCAGACGCACCCGAGCGTGGGCTGCTTGTCGTCGGGCTTCATGATGCCAGCGCGCGCGGCCGCCTGCGTCCACTTGCGATACAAGAAGCCGGCGACCGGCAGCATGAGCAGCAGCCCGTGGATGAGGCCGCGCCAGTACGTGGAGGTGCAGTCGTCCATGTTGTCACTCAGTGTGTGTGTTTGTCAGTCGGCGGGCAGTTGGTCACGCGCGGCGAGTCGGTGAGTGAAGGAGCAAGCGGAGGCGCCGGCGGCGTCGCGTCCTCGAGAGTTCAGACACCAATTGCCCAATCATGCCATGGAAGCCGGTTACTGTATGATTTTTTCGTTCAATGGGTTACAGTGGGGTACACAAAAAAGTATCCAAGTTTACGTGATGCGCCTCCCAGCTGGCTTTCCCCAGAAAATTATTGTCTGAAGAATGAAATCAATTATGCGTGTAATAGTAGAGTGGACCAGTTCTGTGCCTTTCTTGCGCATCTTCGTCCGACCGTTTCAGCGATTTTGGCAGGGAGCAATTGCACAAACCTGACCAGTCGAGGAAAAAAAAAGAACCGATTATGGTGTACGGTACACTTGGGGCCGAACACGATCGAAACAGCAATTATTGTCGCGATCCGCTCCCCCCCTGCTTATCCACCACCCTTATCAAGTACTGTTTCCCTTCTCGTAAGTACGATCCCAGCCCTCCGGGTTTCCAATGCATTTATCAAGGTTTTGAGGTTTTTCCCGCAAAAGCGTACCCCCGGAGTGTACAGTATGATGCGCATCGCCCTCCCCCCCTTTGGGGAACTCCCAGAGTGATTGTCTTCGGCTCCAACAGCGCCAAAGACTGTGGGGGGAAGGAAGGTGGGCCACTTAAACTGCTCGTCTCGGCCGCAAAGAACAAACGCCGAGTCCCCTTCCGGCCGCTCGCTCGCCCGCCGCCCAGTTCCCTTCCTCGCCCCCAGTCACAGCCACAGGCATCATGGTGCACGTCAACAAGCCGCTGATGCTCGGCGCCCTGTCCGCCGTCGCGGTCGCCGTGCTGGTCTTCGCGCTCATGCGCTCGGACAAGTCCTCGGTGCGTCTTTTCTCGGTGGTTTGTGTGGTTATCGACGGTTGGCAGGGGGCGGAGGAGGCCCCTGCTTGCAGTTGTTTCGGTGGTGGGGAGGGCGGACGAAGGGGGAGGCCCTGAAAGATGGAGGTTATCTAAATGAGAGCATTGGTGGCGGTGTGTGGCTGACAATGAGCAGAGCAAGAAGGAGAAGAAGGGCGAGGACGCCGTGCGGGAGGTGCCCAACCTGCACAAGGAGCAGCTCCTGAGCATCCTCGAGACCATTTGCACGCAGATGGGCCAAGTTGTGGTGCGTCGCGCGCCTTGTAGTGGATGCTACAAGCGTCCAATGGGCCGGAAAAAGTCCGATCATGGCTCTAAGTGGACTGTGTGTGCGTGCGTGCGTGTCTGCGACTGTGACAGATGCAACTGGCCAAGCTGGAGGCCAAGATCCGGCAGGAGTCGTCGCAGAACGGGCGGTCGCTGCCGGAGGACCAGCTCGCGTCGTACCTGATGGGCCAGTTCGAGGAGGCCATGAAGGCCATCGAGGCGCAGGTGTACGCCAAGTACCAGACCACGGAGGACGAGGTCAAGGTCGCCACGGAGTTTTACGAGGAGGAGGAGGACAAGGACGTGGCCAACGCGGTCGCCAAGCTGCAGGAGCTGTACCGCGTCATGACGGGTGGCGGCTTTAGCGACGTGGAGGTGCCGGCCGACCTCACGCTCAACAAGTTTATTGATATTATGCAAGAAACCATGGAGTCACTCAACGTGGCGATGGAGGAGGTGTGCCTCGAGGTCAAGGAGCTCGACCCGGAGAACAAGGAGGAGGCCATCAACCAGCGGTACGTCAAGCGCGCGGACAACCTGTCGGCCGAGATCCACGCCAAGCACGGCCTCACGCGCGAGGTGCTCCAGGCCGCCATGATGAAGTACCAGCAGGAGCCGGCCTTCCTGATGGCCATGACGGAGCTGCAGCAGCAGCAGGCCGAGCGCTTCGCCGCCGCCGCCTCCATCTTCAACGGGGAAGTCAACATGGGCCTCACCGAGTAGAGCACGCACGCAAGGCACGACAGCAGCAGCAGCAACACGACGACCGGTGCGCACAGTGATATCTAGAATGGACCACCTCCGCCAACACACGCAGAAAAAACAAGCAGAAACACCCAATTTTCCCTCCTCGTTCGTCGGCTTTCACGTCTGAAGTGCTTCTCTAACGCTGGTGCCGTTCATCAATCGCTTCTGCGCCGTTCTTCCGAGCCGAAAGGGCACTGGAAACGCGTGTCTTGTCGTTCGTGAAGTCGGTCGCTTGTCCGATGACGGAGCACGGCTCACCGCCGCGTTCGGTTGCGCTCTCGGCTATTTTTGAGTCGCTTCTCTCCTTCCTGGCGCCCCCGCCAGCGTCAAAACATTGCCAGAGTGCGAGAGCTCGCTCCTTCCTCCCCAACGATACAACACCGCGGTTCCGATGCAGCAGGAGCGTCTGGAAGGATGGATGGTCCAGCAGATCGAGCACGCCAACCTGGCCAAGGAGACGCTGCTCCAGCTCCCGACGCGGCCGGCGCGCTTGCCTGCGGCCCCTCCCTCTTCTTCGCCTGCTAGCGATCAAGACTGGTCGCCACGCCAACGATCGGCGCCCGTCTCGGCCCAAACACCAGTATCATCGTCATCGTCCGGCCCAGTAGAACAGCGAGCATCGACTTCGCCGCTTCAGACGCCTCGCCAGAGGCACCTGCGGCTCTTTGGAGCACGCGGGGCCGTGCCGATGAGTCTGATCGGCACTGTGGAGGAGCACCGCGATGCGGTTGGCGGCGACCGCGCGGTCGACAAGCAGTGGCGGTCGCAGTTCAGCTCCCGAGCGGGTCCGTTCGTCGAGGGCGGCCGCGTGGACCGCACGAAGGTGCTCAGAGGCCACGGTGGTGCTCACAGAGGGGATAGCGAAGACTTCAGCGATGCTGCGGCCGATTCGTCTTCGTCCCCAATGCTGCTGTGGGGGCTGCCGCGCGAGCAGATCCTCGACTTCATCCGCCGGTCGCTGCTGCCGTCGTCGTGGATCGAGTACGCTCTGGAAGTTGTCGAGCCTTGCGTTGCTGTGTCTAACTGTCTGTGTCGTCGACTGCAGCCCCCGCAACGCTGATGAGTGGGAACCTGCGCCGCCGGCATCCTGGGACGACGACGACGACGCGAAGCTGGTGGCCACCCACTCGTACGTGTTACCCACCTCCTGCCGCCTTGGATCAGAGCCACACTAAGATGCTGACTCCTCTTTCACTGTTATAGCACGGCACTTCAGCTTCCGAGCGTGACACCCAAGGCAGCGCCGTGCACGAGTCGACGAGGCACGAGCGATGCAAAACCAAGCTCGACGAGGGCGAGTCTTCGGCCGAGAACGAGCCCGCTGCCGTACTCCGGCGCCTCACAAGTAGATTCACCTCGCGTCACGTCGCCCCGGTCCGAGACGCGGTGCGTTCGTAGCGGGCCAATGGTTCTGTGTGTGCTATTGTCTACAGTAGTCTAACGAGACTCGTGGCTGCAGCATCTCCAAGCTGCTGGCCGACCTGCACAGCGATTCAAATCTGCTCGCCGCCTTCTTGGTGCGCTTGTCCACAGCGTTACGTATTTGGCGCCCAACCAGGTCTAACACGTCCCTGGTGTGCTTGTCCTCAGCGCGACGTCGAGCGGTTCCAGCAAGAGCAGCGAATGGCAAGTCTTCATGTTGCTTGTCGTCGATCCACTCGATCCTCTGCATTTGTTGTGGCTGTGGCTGTTCTTGTCGTTGCTGACGATCTCGCACCCTCTCTACTGCGTGCCAACAGAAAATGAAGGCGTCCAATGTGAGTTACGACGCGTCTTTGGCCCTCCAGCCGGCATGGGCGCTGGAGCCTGCTGCTTCTCGCTCGGCAGCATCGTTCTAACGCTGTCGCTCGCTTGTGCTTGGCTCGTACCCTCTTGCGGCAGAAACTGCGCGAAAACAAGGAGCGCGCCGCGACTCCGCGCTCTCCTGCGGACCGAGACGAACGGTAAGCCCGATCTGGGCCCAGGCGGGTGTTCACCTCGCCACTCACTCAATCCGTTCACTTGCGCTAGGAAGAAACTAGCCGAAGAGCGCGCGGCCCGAGTCCGCCAGCAGCGCGACCGCATCGTTCAGAGCGAGGACGAGCGCTTTGTCGCTGCGTGGGCCGCCTACCAGCGGCGTGTCCAGCCCCTTGACCCGGCACAAGCCAGACTGTCCGACGCTGAGCGCGCCCAGCGGCTCGCCGTTCGGCGACAGCGCTTGTGGCTCACGGCCGTGGCGTTTGCGTCCGCGACGGGCAAGATGCACGCGCAACTGTTGCATACCAAGGTGCTCATGCAGGTCGCGAAAGTGCAAAACCGCGCGGCCCACGTCATCCAAAGGCTGTGGCGCAAGTGGAAGTGGCAGAACGCGTCGCGGCACACCGTCGTCATCTACTCGTGGCTGCGCCGGTGTCTGTGGAAGCTGCTCTTCCGCGTGCGGGTCGCACGCAAGCGACGCTGCGCCACCTTGTTGCAGCGCTTCATGGTCGACAACTTCTCGGGTAGCCGCGAGACGCGCAACTTTAACCACATGATGGCCAAGTGGCGTGGAAAGGTGATCAACGCGCAGAGACTAGGGCTCGGCTTCGTCAACTGCTCGCGCGCGCGGATGCAGGCGCTGTCGCTCTGTTGGGACGCCGTCGACCATGAGCGCCAGCGTAGCGAGCGCCAGCGCCCGCAGGTCGGAGGTGGTGGCTCTAGCGGCGACGACTCTGGAGGTGATGCCGCATCTCGTTACAGTGGCAAACGCCCGAACAGCAGCGCCAGCACCAGCAGCAGCGCCAGCAGCAGTAGCAGCAGTGCGTTCCGTCGTGTGACGTTCCGGTCACCGCGGAACGAGTCGTCGTCTGTGGCGGAGACTTCGATGTCGCCGGTGAGTCCTTCTGCCAGCACTGGTGGGACCAAGGAGGAGAGGTGGTCGACGCGGCGTGCATCGCTTGTGATGCTGCAACTCGACGCGGTGGACGGTAAACTGGCGGCCATGCAGCAGCTCATGACGCCCGTGGAGCTCCAGCGGCTTCAGAACCAGCCGCAGCGCGTCGTTCGGGTGCCCAAAAGGTTTGGTTCTTGTCTGTTTGACGGATTGTCGGCCCTTCGAGCTAATCGAACGTCGCCCACTCACAGCATCAAGATGCGGCTGCTGTACGAGTACCTGGTGAGCTCGCGGCGCGAGTACATGAAGCAGCAACGCGCCTACCGCGAGCACAAAGCCTGCGCGAGCTACGCCATGTACGTGTCGTGCCTTGGTCTTAAATCCCAACTCTGGTGCTCCCCTGAGATCATCAACCACGCAACAGGGAGGTCAAGCTGGACGACGCGCGCGCGATTATCCAGAGCTCGTCGTCCTGGCGCGTGACAACGGGGCGTCGAGGCAGCACGAGCAGCAGGGTCAAATCACTAGCTCCGCCCGTGTTCAAGCTGTACTCGCGCCCGGAGGCGATGGCCGAACTCGTGAAGCGAGGCGTGCAGCTGACGCTCGACAGCGATCCGGAGCTCAAAGCCACCATCGAGCGGCAGAACCAGAGGCGCACAGCCATGGCCATCGCGTCTCCACCCTCGAGCAGGACGTCCGTTGCGGCGTGGGGATCCACTTCGTCTGCCGCTGGTGGTACGCCGCCGTCGCTCAAGAGCCTCTTGATCGTGGCCCCAGCGTCGTCTTCACCGGCTTCGCTCCGGCCGTCCTTGCGTGTCGCCAGTCCGAGGAGCGCCGCGAGCAACAACGATGCGAGGTGAGCGAGCGATGGGCGGCCGCCCGCGACAGAGAGGCAAACTATTTGTATTTTGACACCATGTGTGAGGAGGAAACTTAACTTAAAAAGAGAAAAACGAACCATCAAAGACACGCCATCGGCGCCCGTGTCGGTCGGTGCTTTGTCGTACGTCCTGGGTCAGGAAATCGCTCGTCCCCCGCGGTGGGTTCTTCTCGTCGCTTGGATGCAGCGCTCTGCCCGTATGTTACACTCTATCGATTTCTTCAGCGCGGATCGCTCGAGGGGACAGGCCCGAGCCGGAGGAGACCGACCCGCGCAGCATGTGCAGCAGGTCCGGTCGCGTCAGATTGCTCGCGCGCATGGCCAGCGTCTCGCTGCCACACACCATCGACCCTTCATCGTCGTCATCCTCATTGTCTGACTCCTCAATGTCCTCGAACATGGGGATGCTGTCGTCCCACGACAGGTTGATCTCCGCCTCTGTTTCTCGAATCGAGTTGTTCGACTTCTCGCCGCCGTGGTTCAGCCGCAGCAGCTCCGTCGGCACGTTCAAAATCGGCGTCTTCTTCTGGTTGGCCACTTGCGCGTCTTCCAGGTGTTTGGCCTTGGGCGCCCGGCCACGCGCCAGCGTCACGAGCTCAAGCTTGAGCATCGGCGAGTGTAGATCGATCGGGATCCCCTCGATCAGCCCAATGGGCTGGGAGATGCCCTTGAAGCTGTAGTACCCATGTGATTTGAACTGGAAGATCGTCGTGCCCGCCACTTCCGACAGCGTGTCGGACTTCAGCACCACTTGGCTTCGGTATGGGCCGGAGCTAAAGGCATTCCACGCGTCTCCACCGATCAGCACCTGCGCGCCATGGGCGGCCTTGGCGATTCGCGCCGTCTGGTTGACGATGTTGCCGAAGTAGTCGGCGCGGCCGCTCGTCTTGTGCGGACTCACGCTAGCGGGTACGCCCGTTTCGATGCCCATCGACATTGAAAACATGAGCTCCTTGTTCTCGCTCTCTCGGTTCCATTCGCGGAATTTCTGCCGGATACGCAGCTGAAACTCGCCGCACCACAGGATAGCAGCCGCCGGGTTGAAAAACGCCAGCATGAAGTCGCCCTGTAGCTCTTGGCACTCGTACCCATTGTGTTTCCGCAGCAGCTCCCGTGCAACCATGCACAGTGTCTTTATCCGGTCCGCAAGCTCTTCTGCGTGGCATCGCACGAGTGGACGAGCACCTTCGATGAAAGTAAACACCATCGTGACTGGTTTCTGAGCCGACGGCGCGTCGCGCATCCCCAATGAGAGCTGATGCGGTGAGGCGAGGCTCGGAAATCGACGGCACTCGAGGTCTCGCGGCAGCAAAAGCATCAGCAGCACTTCGTCGCCCAACACGGCGTGGCAACCGAGGTCTTCGACGACCGGATTCCCCAGCTGGACGAGCTGCTCCTTTAGTCGGTCCCACACGCTGTCGCTAAGAATGATCTGTCCGCCGTGCGCGTACTCGCTGACTGTCTTGGTCCACTTCACGGCATCGGACAACGACTTGTCGGGCGCTTCGTCCGGATCGGCTGTGTGGATCACCATCCGTACGCGGAACCCACGGTAGAGCAGCATCTTCTTCTTAGACTTGCCATTTGTGGTCGCGTACATCTCCTTGGTGTCGTCAAACTGCTTGAGCAGCTTCTCGTTCCATGCGGCGTACACCAGACTTAGCTGCAGCGACAGGCACCACTTGGCGGCATGGAACTCCGAGGCGAACGCGATCACAAACAGCCCCGAGCGTGAGTGGCTCAGGATCTCCTGTCCTCCATACTCGGACGCGAGTCGCGACAGCACCGTGTGCTCATACAGCAGCTTGGCCTCCTCCATTAGGTCCTTCGCCTGCGCCATCATCTCACGGAAGCCCTGCACCGAAACCTGAACGATCACCACCTTCTCCCACGGCACGGGTGTTAGATCGCCCAGGTCCGTCTTGATCTTGGCCATGGACGACTTCTTCATGAGGGAGCTGATGGTCGAGTTCTCGGACCCCGACATCTCGGACCGGCCGGCGCTCGAGTTGTCCATTTCTGACCCCGCCAGGTGTGGGAACAGCGGCCGCGACTGCTGCTGCTGCGACTGCAACGATCCTGGGTGCCATGCGTTGAAGCCACTGGACGCGGCCGTGCACGCGCTACTGCTGTTCATACTCGTCGCGCTGTTCGGGTTACTGTTGCTGGCGTCCGTTTGGCGAGTCGAGTGCGGCATCGCGCGCGCGAGATCGAGCATCGGCCCGTCCGCGGGGTTGTGCTGCCTCCCTCGCACGGCCTGCTGCTTGGCGTCGACCATCAACGGGTAGTCGCCTCCCGCGTCGTCGCCCAGACTGCCGCGCGTATACGGCGCGTTCGGGTTGTTGCGGAACGAGTCGCTCGACGTGACCGAGTTCTTCTCGTCGGTGTATGACGTGAACTCGCAGTTGCGCGGCGACTGCGCGCGGCCCCAGGCCGTCTCGCCGCCGCGCCGCGTGTCGTCGTCCATGCCGCCGTCGTCCCGGTGAACATGCTGCAGGTATGGCGCCAGCTCGCGCACAATGTCGTTGCGCGGCAGGCACTTCTCCAGCACGCGCATGCAGCACCACCAGCACATGATGGCGGGGTCGGTCGCGTCGCTTCGCTTTCCTTCGCTTTCTTTCTTCGGTCTGTCGGTTAGTCGGTCGGTTTTACGCTCGAGCGCGCCACACGACCACGACGCTCAGTCACCCCTTCCCCCTCTCGCCTGTCCTGAACAGTAGTCGAGCGCGCACAAGCGAGCGAGCGCCTTTGTCGGTTCGCGTCCGTCGGTGGGGCGGCCGCCAAGCGTTCTGCTGCTTTCCCGTCGGTCGCTGGCCCTGCTTGTTGGTGTTGTGAGCCTTTTCGCCTTCTTTCCGCTTTTTTTCCGAGCCCGCGTTCACCTGGCGTTTGTATGCTCCGCCCCCTCTTTTTTGTCAAAAAAGCGTTCGGTCAAGCGGTTGGTTGTTTGTTTGTGCCGCCGCTTCTTGTTTGCGGCTGGCTGGTAAGGTTTTTTATAAGATGAGGTTTTTCGGAAAGCCAGCGCGACGTTGGGCCAAAAAGTGACCAGAGAAGGTTTTTCGGGCGGGGTTGTGGGTTAATTTTTAGCGGAAAAATGGGGCAAAGTCTGCCGTTTTCTGGAACGCATTCCGTTAAACTCTGGCGTTTTCATTAACTTAACTTAATATAGTATACTGATTAATGAAGGTCGGACTGGAGTGGTCAAATCGCTTTTACACTTGGTGTCACTATAGTGTCCATCCTGGTTCTGTAGGCCACGCGTCTTTGCATATGCGCGTCATTTGCGTCGACGCACTCGAGCGCTGAAGGTTCTATACTTTGTTTAACAGTGCCCTTGGTGTGAGGGAACAATTTTGCTTCTTGCACCGCTACAACTTATCGCAATTGCGTGGTGCTTCCTTTTGATCATTGATCCAGTTGAAGCGGACGCAACTGGCCGGCACATGCATACAGAGCCAAGTGTATTTCGATGGCTTGAATAATTTGCAAGGAGAAGGACCCTCCCGAATCGCCCGAAATGTAAAATTTAGGTCTGACGCCGCATAATAATTGAGGCCGCGTTCTCGCGAAAAATGCGCAAAAACTAAGAACGGGTTTTATAGTTTGTATCAGTAGACAGCTAATTTATGCTTGCTCGAACTGCGCGGGACTTTTACGACGAGCATGCGCCCGCCTCGTAATCACCACGCTGTCGTAATAAAACGGGCAGCAGATTTGAAGCCTTGCTGACCCCAAGACAAGCGCCATGTCAGCGCTGAGGTCGACCACGTCGGCCTGCAAATCGCCCGAACGCGGCCAAGTCTATCCCGGCGCTGGCAGGACTATGGATTTGCTTGCGGGCCGTTCATGGGACGTCTTGTGAAACGAGTTCGATTTCCTTAGGTTGATCAGTCCCGAGATCCCAACGATGGACTCCGCTGTGCCCCCAGACCTTTGCTTTGTGGGTTTGAGGCAGATTCGCGGAGAACGTTCGCAAGGATGACGCCAGCGAACGCCCTATCTGGCAGGAGCGCACCTTGAACAGTGTCGCGGTCGCCCACGCATTCATTCCGACGCCTCGACCTGTTGCGTCAATGTCAATGCAGCATGAATGTTGGCTTCGATGAAGTCCGCCTCTTGCATCGGAGTTGCAGCACATCAAACGGAGGAGTTCTGAAGCAACCAGCTCATTGATTGATCTTCCCACTTCTACGTTAGCACCATCGTTAGATCGTTTTACGCTGCCGTCGCTGTTCATTTTGCATGAAGCGGTGCAGCGCGGCCATGTCGAGCTGCATCACACTACTGTATCGTGTTGGTGACGCTACGACCGTGACTTACGACGACGACGACGAGTTGGCGATGATCATGAGCAGCGTGATGTACATCTGGATCTTCTCCTTGATCATGAGCATCACGGCCGACGACAGCGCGCCCTGAGGATTGCAATCGGTTGGCAATACAATCAGATACTGCGGCTTCAACCACATAGAGTAACGCGATGGACGACTGCGTACCTTAGTGAGCTCGGGCCAGAGCCCGCGGTAGAGCGCCAGTGGGCCCTCCTCGCTGTACACGCGCTGCAGCGTCGTGACGATGCCGTCCTGCTTTGCGGGCGCAGCGGGCTGTCCGCTCTCGACGTCAGCGGCAATCGCGGCGCTCTTCTTCTTGGACTGCACGATCACCTTGGCGCGGATGTAGGGGAACAACAACAGCGTCGCGATCGACCGCGCAATCGCGCCCAGCGCAAACGCCTACGCCAACAGCACGCTCATGTCGATGAGTGAGCGACGATCACATAATGGAACCCCATACAGAGTCTCAGACCGTACCTCCAACGCGCCGAGCGACTGAGCCGCCTTCTTGAATCGGGCGAGGTACGCGGTTTTGACGCGCTCAAAGACCGTGTACTGGATTGCGGGCTGCAAGCACAGCACGAAGTAGGCGTGGAAGCCCTTGTAGAAGCCGCTGATGCCGCTCTCCTCGAAGACGCCGCGGATGATCTGCAGCACGCCGCCAGAGCCCTTTGCGCCCGTCTGCAGCTTGGTCGCGATCACCTCCATGGGCAGCGTCACGGGCAGGTGCACGAACTCGCTCAGGTACCCGATCGCGAGGTTGGTCGCCGTCCCGATGGGTTTGCCATCGCGGGGCGCCACGATTTGCGCCAGCAGCGTGTACGCGTAGAAGTAGAAGAACTTGGAGGTCGTGGACTCGGCGATCTTGTAATGGATGCCCTTGTACAGCGACTTGACCATGGCGAGCTGACGGCTCTTGGCGGAGCCGCCCTCTCCATCCGCGTCATCGTCGGGCAGCGCCTTGGCGCCCGACTGCATCCGCGTCTTGAGCGTGTCCAGCGGGTACAGGATGCCCGTGGCCATGAAGCCGCCCACGCCCGCAGCCGTCGCCGCCGCCAGCATCTCCATCGGCTTGCTCAGCGCCATTTCGTCCCGGGGGCTCTCTTATTCGCCTTGATACAGTTCTGTGTGGTGGAATGATGAAGCACGTTGGGTTTTCTGCTGGAAGAGGCGCGGGTGAGAGTGGGGTCGGACTTAACGGGGAATGTTTCGTGAACAGTTATTTTGACCAATCAGATCCCGCGATTGTGGCTTCACCAGCTGCAACTTGCACATGGCTGACTGGATGGATCAGTCAGTCGTACTGTATCACCGCAGCCTTCGACTCGACCGCTTTTCAGGCGGCAGGCGTTGGATAAAGCGCTTCCGTCGGTGGCCAACTGCTCTTGGGTTGCTTTGTGCAGCGACTGCTCGACGCCAGTTCAGCACCAAAGTCAACAAAACGTTTCCCTATTCCTGCAGTCCGCTGTGCCCTTACGCTGTGATGGTGTATCTATAATGCATGTGCTACTGTAGCTGCAGCAGATAAAATCCCACGAGAAACGGTGGGTTTGTGCGAATACTGGTTTGCTCTTGGTCGAATGGGCTAAGTCGCACAGAGAAACAGTCCAGTAGTCGAGGGTGAATAGTATGCATAGTATGTTATCATTTTTGGATGCATAGAAGCTGGATACATTTGAAATAACTAACAATACCTTTCTTTTATATAAATTATATATAGATTTATATCATTTTATACAGTTATTGAAAGAGACGGGTCTCGACGAAACCACCGTCGGGAGCAAGACTGGCCTGCTGATTACGCCCCCTCATCATGCTCTTCACCCAACACATCGCATCCAAAATCTCCAGTAACGTTGCTTGTACGTTGCTCGAACCGCCCCAGTCGCTCCTGTACGTTGCTCGAACCCCCATCTGCGCGTTTTTACGTTGCGCGAGTGCGCCCCCACGTCAAAGACGGGGTGCGGCTCCGACCTCCTGCGTCAGTTGCTCATAAGGTCGCAGCACCAGGCTCGTAGCCGACTTGTCCGCTAACGACACCCCCCGTGTCTCGGACTGAAGAGCTTCCCAGAACGGAAAACGGCCCGGACCAGCCAAGACCAGCCAAGCGGCGGACGCTGAAGCTCGATACCCAGTCTGGAAGCCAAGGAAGAAGCCATGAGCGCCGCTGCAGTGCACCCAATGGCATCGCTGCGGTCGGAGCTGCCCGCCAGCGCGCGCGACGGGTTCTGGGGCGCGGCCACGTCCACAATCGACTGGTGCGAGATCAACTACGAGCACAGCTACTACGTGGCCGAGTTCTGGAACACGGTCAGCAACCTGCTCTTCATGCTCGTCGGGCTCTACGGCCTCGCGCAGTCTATGAAGCAGGGCTTCGAGTGGCGCTTCCACCTGCAGTTCATCGGCATCATGGTCACGGGCTTCGGCTCGGCCATGTTCCACGGCACGCTCCAGCACGTGTACGTACCGATAGCCCCAGTTGACTACTGTTTACAACGGAATGCGCTGACGACAGTTGCTGTCTGTGGTTGTGAACGGCAGATACCAGCAGTGCGATGAGACGCCCATGATCTGGGCCATGCTCATCTGGTGAGTCGACTGTCCTTGCATGGCGCTCTGCATGTGCACAGTGAGCTAACCACGATGTGCTGGCTGCTCACAGGATCTACATCGTGTACAACAATGAGATTCAGCAGCTGCGCGTGCCCAACTCGCTCGTAATCGCGTTCCTCGTGTTCGTTGGCGTGGCGTTCGCCGTCATCCACTTCATCTACCGGTTCACGACATTCTTCCAGGTGTTCTTCGGCGTGCTCGCCGTGTTTTGCGCGGTGCGGCTCGGGATCCACTACAACCAAGTGCACAACCCGCGCGCGCTGGCGCTGGCGCGATCGTACATTTACTTCAGCCTCATCGGCTTCGCCTTCTGGCTCGTGGACTACCACTGCTGCCACGCCATGCGCGAGCTGCCGGTGAACCCGCAGGGCCACGCCTGGTACGTTGTACTGCTTCTTAGGGTATGTGTTTCGTCTGCTGGGTGCAAGAACTGACACTTGTCTGTGGTGTTCGTTCAATCGATAGGTGGCACATTTTCATGGGGCTCTCGACCTATCACGGCCCGATATTTATGCAGTACGTGCGCATGGAGCAGCTCCAGAAGAAGGTCGAGATCCGCGATACGGTATTTGGCATCCAGACGATTGTCGTGCTGACTGACGAGCCGGCAGACGCGAAGAAGCCCAAGACTCTGTGAGTTCGTCCGCCGACTGACCGGCGGCGACGGAGCTACCGCACCAGCGTTTCCAGACGCTCAGCTTCACCGAACGATCGGCTCGCAGCGAGAAGGGAGCTGTCGTAGATCTTGTGTACGCAAGGAGGCAGCCGAGGTAATGGGACTGTGCAGCGGCTGCCCGGTTTAATTGCTATTTGGTGAGAATACATCACTGAACATGAGCATTTCACTGTGTTTGGCCTGCGTGCTGAGCTCCAAGCCCGTGTGGATCATGTGAAGGGAGCACTTCATCAGTGTATGACCTCGACCACGCAGGTGTCGTCGCGGACGATTGCTTTAGGTGACCAAGATAGCATGAGCTTGAACTCTCTCTCGTCTCTCGTATCGCTACGTATAGTACTCGTTCTGAGCTCGCCCTCCTGAGTGCATTGAGACTGTTAGCTGCTCTGTGCGGTGCGGCTTCTTCAAGCTCGCGTACGCGTATTTCATGTACTTCCTGCGGACGGCAGGGAGTCCAGGCAAAGAGAGAAACAAGGTGACTTAGTCTGTGAACTGTGACGCTTTGTCAAGCGATTCAGCGGTGATAACCACGTACTGGACGAACTTGATAAACCGATCCGAAAGAGTTTCTAAAGCGGAACGTCGACATCGATCACAGGGTAAGCGTTAGTGTTATCGCCCGAGTACGCCTGAAAACCACGCAGAAAAAGCTGAATTCGGGCGCTTACGGGTATCTTAACTTACTTGAACGACGCCTTGATCGCTTTCCGCTCGACACCGGACGAGTGCGCCCGAAGCATGGATGGACCCGACCAGGTCAACCAGGAACCAGCTCTACACACACGATCGGATATGACAAGCAATAGTCCGTCAGTTTTCCCTTCCTCAGTCGACCTGGGGCTCCGACACGCAACGGTACTCGCCTTTAGATAGCAAGTTGCAACTTTCTTGCTGTCCATGATCACTTCGACGTCGTCCGTGTACCCCGTTCTGAGGTGATGCGGCGAGCGTTAGAAGCCAATCATCACACTGTTATCCTAGGACGCGCAAATTGCTGTGGCGTACCGGAAGTTGAGCACAACGTCGAGCAGGTATATCGCGTCGGTTCCTTTGTTGAAGACGTACCAGCAAAGCGCGTTCCCCTCCCCGAAGGCAATGATGTGGGGGACTCGCCAGATGAGCACAATGGTCACGAGCGCCATCACGAGGTCCCACTAGTACCGGATCATGGAGTCCGGCAGCAGCATGTACTTGTGCTTCTGGCTGGAGCGAGCGAGTCGCACTTGCCGCTCTTGCTCGGCGAGCTTGAGAGAGACGCGGTTCGACGCCGGCACGACGTCGTTCTTGGTCACGCCGATCCCTGTCAGCCAGAGTCGCCCCGACTTCGCCGGAGTCTGCTTGCGCTCCAACATGGTGAGCTTGCCCAGGCTGATGGGCGTCAGCGGCGTCCGGTTCTCCGTCGAGTTGGGACTCACCTTGGCCGACGCCTCACGCCCGCCTTCGACCATCTCGCACCTTCTGTTGTAGCGCTGCTTTGCAGGTGCGAGTGCTTCGTGGCGGGCTGTTACCGACAAGATGAGGCGCCAACGAGGACACTGCGGGGCTGCAGGCGGCGCTCATGAAGTATAAATAGCTGAAAATGTCGCTTTGAGCCGAGCCTTTCCTCCAGCAATAACGTAGTGCGCCCGGCGGTCATCAGGTGCAACGCATTCAAGGCTTGCAGGTCAGATTCAACCACGTCAAGGCCGGCTAAGCTGTCTCAGGTGATAGGTACATTTTAAGCTGTATCAGTCAGCTTTGCCTGGGAGCGGTTTGCCCATCGCACCCGAGAACCCGGGTCCGCGGGTTTGTGCCAGCGATGGGTTCGCAATCGCCAGCCTCACACTAACTGTGACAGTGCACACGGGTCTTCGCGGGTTCGTGATACTGTTTACTGTTTACTGTTTTACGACCGGAGCAGTGCACCCATGCCGCCCGTGTCGCAACTCTGATGTTAGGTCCTGCATGGCCACATTTCGAGATTTTCCGCCCGCCCCGCAGTCGAACCATGGGCCAGGCTCCGTCCTCCTCCTCCTCGTCCTCCTCCACGCCTGCCGCGGCTGGGGGCGCGATGCTGGACGTCGAGCTGCAGATCGTGTCCGCTAAAGTACGTGCGCTCTCTACCTCTCTATCTCTCTCGGTTGTGCTCCCACCCGCTCAGCTAGACTTCCTCCCGCTGACGCCTGCGCGCTCTTGCACGACCCTTCGCAGGGCATCGCTGCCGGCGACTTCTTTAGCCTGACGGCGGTGCTCAAGGGTCAGCTTTCCTCGAGCGACGCGTATGCGCTGATCGAGGTCGAGGGGAAGAAGGTGGCCTGGTAGGTCCCGCCGCGTTCAGCCCTCCGTTTAGCGTACGAGGGCGAGTTGTGCTCACCCAGCCAGGAACTGCACCCGCCGCGCTTTTTGTGCTGCAACAGGACGCGCCCCATCTTCAACACGCTCGAGCCCGTGTGGAACGAGACGTTCTTCTTCAAGAACGTGAGGCCGGACACGCTGTGCAAGCTGTATTTGTTTGACAAGGACATGGACGCCGACGACCCGCTGGGCGAGACACAGCTCAGCGCACCCAACACGGACGGCAGAGAGACTACGTTCGAGCTGCCGATCACGCGCAGCGGGAAGAGCGCCGGCACCATCGTCGTCAAGGTCGAGTCGCACCGGTTCTTTTCCCCTATTGCGATCGTGAGAGCTGACGAACGATGCTGTGCGCATCGCATTGGCAGGTCAAGTCGCATCTAATCAACCCCGGGCAGAACGCAGTGCTTCAGCAGTATGGCCCGGTCCATTACTCGGTGCACTCAAGCGTGGCTACTGGCATCCTTACCCAGTCCGTGTCCGACGACGCCAAGCTTCAATCCTTGGCGTACCACATCATGCTGCAAAACCTCCCACAGTTCCTTCCTACCGAGCACGAGTGGAACAAGAATTACCCGGCCATCCAACGAATCTTCTCCCCGGACTATCTAGAGGCACCCGTTCTGCGCAAGGCGATCTCGGTGCAGCACGCCGTGATCTATATGCACGACGCAAACACCGTGTACGGCTCCATCGCATCGCCCACCGAGTTCTTCAAGCTCATCCACGACGGCAGGCGTCTTGGCAAGCCCGTGCTCTTCACGTACGCCATCACCAAGAAAGGCTGGTACTTCTCCGAGACGGGCGCCACCTTCTTCAAGGACATGCTCTCCAAGCACGTGCTGCACTCGTGTGCCCAGCTATCTGTACTGTACGTAGTCTTCTCGCTTGGACTTGTGCGGACGGGTGGAATTAGAGTTCTAACGCGCATGTGTGGGCAGGTATGCTGGTGAGTTCCTCATCGAAAAGTCTCACTTTGGTCAGTTCAAGCTGGTGATCGACAACAACAGCGGCACGTACGCGCCGCCCAAGGAGGATCTGCCGCAACTCAAGGCGCTCTTCGAGAGCAACTTCCCTGGAATTTTGGTCGAGGCGAAGGACCACGACGACGCGAAGCTCCAGCAGGCACGTAAGGAGATCCTGGATGCGTGGGCGTAGAGATCGTCGCCGTCTTCGCCTGCGTTTGTGTAGACAGTAGCTGTCTGCACTTGATGAAATGCATTCAGCCGATAAAAGTCGAACTGGTTACCCACCTGCCGCATGTGCGGAACATACTTAAGCCACGCACAAAATGTGGTGTGAAGCGGCCTTCGGGCTGGAGCAAAATACTCGACAGCATGTGTCAGAATGGCGTGGACTGTCCGACGGACATGCTGACGAAGTAGCACCAACAAGAGCAGCAACTCACAAGGTAGCAGCAACAACAACACGAGCTTCCCAAGGCACGCCGATGTCGTTCTTCACACTCCACTGCAACGGTGTCAAATATTGACCTACATTTGAGGGTCAAATCCCTTTACAGACAGATTCTTCCACTGCAACACACGAACTATCCAACTACCTGCTCACTACGCACTTTATACAAAGCACGAGTGAAACGCACCACTCGCCTCCAGGGCGAAAGTTGAACGCCGTGTCCCCGCTAGACACGCCGCGTCCCGAAGGGCACGCGAGCACTCCAACACGCCGCCTCCGACGCAACGCGCCGGAACTCCACCCGCAGCACGTTGGACAGTCACGGAGCTCGCCGCTAATACACGCCGACCGTACCACTCAGGTACTTCGAAGTACTCGAGCTGTTGCTTCAGCAACGCGTTCGTCTGCATATCCACTGGATTGCCGCTCGACGCGATCTTGCTGAGGGTAAGCTCCCGCTTCTGCACTTGGTCGCGTACAAAATGCCATCTCAACTCGATGCCATCAACTGTACAGTTTTAGGGACGCCCATTTTCGCGTAGGTTACCCGAAAGTATTCCCAAAGTGCCAAGACGTGCCCAATTTTTCTTTTTTTTACTGTACTACGAAGTATTATCGTATAAAACATGTGCAATTTTGTCAATTTAGGGTTGATAAATCACAACCCTAACTCAACGTAGCGTTTTAGTGGTAAAATTGGATGATCGAGACGAGCAGGACACTCGCGCGTTAACTCGTCTACGGATTCTTAACACCCAGTCTGTGTAAGAACCTACAAGAAATCGGCCGTTTGTATAGTGTTGCAGTCTCGACAACCTTCAATACAGTGCAGGCCAGGCCTTATGAACATGGTGTTTTTTGCAGAAAATGCATCACTTTCTGCTCTTATTGGCTGAATTATAGTGGATAATAGCAAATTTCAAGCGCTTTCGATTGCACTATGCTGTGTCATTGTGAGCCAAATAATTCCAGAAACATATCAGAATATTTGTTTTTGAAGTGCGACACAACATATGAACAAAATTGCAGCAGCACGTGAAAATTAGTATTTGACCATGTTAATGAGCTACACAGGCGTTGCTAATACGAAATATATGCATCGCGGTGTGTGAGCACCTTGATGCACCGCTTGCGCATTGAGAGCACGAGTGCTTCGAGCGTCTCAGCAGGCACTAGGTCCCAGGCCTTCAGCACTGCCTTCTTCAGCTGCTCGACCGAGTCGTACTGGCGTCCGCCAGCGTAGACGTGCTGCG
>JAADXW010000272.1:0-27354 GCA_023337975.1 Phytopythium ostracodes
CAAAGCCACCGCCGATCGAGCCGCCGAAGCTGCCGTCATGGCCACCCTGGCCGCCGAACGATCCACCGAAGCCGCCGCCACCGACAGAGCTGCCAAAGCCGCCGCCACGGCCGCCCTGGCCGCCGAACGAGCCTTCCTCGGCGTTGACGGTGCCGGGGCTAAAACTTGAGCCCGTGTTCAGCTCGGAGAAGTCGCCCGAGAAGCCCGAGCCCTCCGTCGTCGACGTGGTGGTGGACGTGGTCGAGGCGTCCGAGCGCAGAAGACGCGCCTCCGAGGGCATTTTGACGACGAGCGCCGCGATCGTGGCGAGGATGGCGAAGGCCTTCATTGTTGTTGAGTTGATGTCGTGTGTTGTTTGATGCGCTTGTTGCTCGCTCAGGAAATTGGAGAATGAGTCGATCCCGAGAGACCCGAGCGCACCGGACGGACCAAGCGGATGCCTCCGTACCGTCAAGAGGACAGGGACGCAGCTCGCATGGACAGGATGCTCCGGCGTTCGGCGAACGCGCGCCGCCTTCGGAGGAACCGGCTGGACGTCGCAGAGCAAGCATCAAGGCGATTGGCAGTGTGGGCATTCGTGTTGACTGTGTTTGCGGCGGGCGCGATCAATGCAACGCTCGACGCGCCGCTTGTTAGTCAGCAGTGAGCGACCGACACGAAAAGGCGCACTTTTGACTCGAGGAGCTACACGATGTGATCTCTTCAAACTGTTCCATTTGAAGTTATTCTTTGTCTATTAGTAGGTCTTTGAAATTAAAGCGATGGTTTCAATGGGACGCGATCCGGTCAAACCTGGAAACCAGGTGGACGATCGGGCGGGCACCACCGAATGGACCGATGTAAAGGCTGCTGGCTCCGCTTCCCCCTCGTTCCTCGCGCCGCCGTCAATGAGGCCACGTCGACGGTGACGCTGTGGCACGATGGCAGTGCATTGGGCGTCGATTAGACGCCGCCACGCCCGATCCGACGTGGCGATCTGAGTGCCATGTAAAGGCCGACGCCTTCCAGTGAGCCGACAGGCACCAACCACTTACCACTTGTTAAAGCAAGCGCCCACGACCGACGGACATGGACCCTCTCGGCTCGGTAGCAGCCAGTCAGTCAATCCAGATCCACGTCAAGGCCGCTGATGTTCGTTCCGAGAAAGAGCCTGGCGGTGCCGCGGCCATCCTGGGTCCCAGGTTGGAGCCGTCGAGTGGCGTGATGTTAATCGCATGTGTACGTGCACCACCGCACACTGACCAGACACACCCTGCACAGTCGTCTGGATGAGCTCTGTCACTGCACCGGTAGGTGAAGCAGCACCGCTCATCTGTCCAGCAACGCGTCGCATACATGCAGACAACACACACTGGGCACGCTCGGTGTTCTCACGCGTTAAGGCTGAGCCTGGACGTCCAGGCGCGACTGTCGTGAGTCATTTTGCAGATGAAGTTGGGTGCGCGCCCGATCGTCTCCTCCCGTTTCCGCGTTACCATGCTGTCGAGCGGTCTTCGCGTCAGCCTCCGTCTGAGATTGAAGACGCTTCCTGCCCGCTCCGTAAAAGAGCAGCATCAACACTGCCGTCCGGCGAAATGAATGGGTAGCCGCGATCATTTTCGAGCCTCCTGGTGGGTGGCCGAGTATGCCAAACGGACTACATGTATTACTGCACCACACGATCCACACGTCCAAGTTGCAGCGCTTCTAAGGGCACGGTTGGCACATATATTATCCTTTACACAGTCCCGCCCGGCGTCTTGCAGCCTTCCACGTGCATCTTTCGACCGCGAAGCAGTGCGCCCTGCTCTCCCTGGGCGTCCGCAGCTATCTGTCGGCCATCTGTGCCATGAGCTGTCCTCGCATCTTCTCCCTGCCCTTCTCCAATGCCCTGCGTCGCTTGTCCGCCAAGAGGTCGACACCGGGTTCAATTCGACGGATAGTCGCGTCGAACAAGTGGAGTACCTTGTCCGAGGCGCCGACCAGGACGGAAGACGGCGCTGCTGAGCTGCCTCCCGCGCGGAACTTGAGCTCAAACGCCACCCGCTTGAGCGTCTTAAGCTTGTCATGCGCGTTCAGCTCTCGCACGAGCATGTCTTCCGTCGAGAGCTCGACCCGCTCGACCAGCCACTGCTCTTGCTGTGAGCGGTCCGCATCCCAATCGACATGCCAGTCGCTCGCTAGCTCCGGGTCTTCACGCCGCCCGAGCTTCGCGTAGACCTCATCGACGCGGCAGTGGGTCTAGTACACCTTGGAAGTGAGCGGGAGACTCGCCACGAGGCCCAGCAATCCCTCTAGTGGCGATAGTATCGCCTTGTGGAAGTCCTCGATCGTCCGCAGCGCATCAAAGGCGGCGAGCGCACGCTGCGGGGAGCTCTCCGTGTCACTCAGCAATTGCAGCAGGCCACACTGGCGCTCGTTACCATGCGCTTGGCTACCGAGTTATACTGGTGAAAGTATCATTCTCTTGTGTTTAGCACCCGATGCCTCAATAAACTGGCGAAAGTCGGTCATTCGGGAGGGCATTCTCACTTGCATCGCGTTAAATTACGTCCTCACCTTGGCAGTCATGAAAACGATACGGCGTACTCACCGCGGCGCGTCAGCAGCATGCTCCTCCTGGTCACCTCTCGGCTCCGTAGCCTGCTGATTTCCTGGTTGATCCCCACCGGTCTCCGGATCGACGTCTTCCCCTTCTTCGTTGCTCGGTTGACCCGTGAGCCGTGCGATCTGCTCGCGCAGCTCGACCACCAGCGCCTGCGCGTCTTGCAGCTGCTTCCGCTGCGTCGCGTTCACCTCCCGCAGCCGCGCATTCTCCTCGTACATCGCGATGTTCTGCTCTTCCAGGCGGTCCACGCGCAGTCGGAAGCTGCCGCTGCGCTCGACCTCCGCCGTCGTGAGCGCAGTCAGCGCCTCCTGATCGGTCTGAGTGGTGGCGGCCAACGCAGAGGATAAACCTGGGACTGCCGCGTCCGCGTTGCCAGTGCTGCCACTATTGTGACGATAGAGAGGTGTCACCTGAAGATCAATTCCTTCCCCGCCTTGGGTCCATCCCCGGCGTTGAGTGACGTCTCCAATTGCTGCTGGCAGCGGCATCAAGCCCGTCGGCATGACTGACATCGCTGGTATCGCTGGCATCGGTGGAGTCGCTACCACCGATGAACTAGCAGTAGAAGCAGTCGGCATAGTCGACAGTAACGGCGTCTCGATCGACGCCTCGGTGGGCTCGTCGGTTCGCCGCCGCTTGCGCTTCATCTTGGCCAGCAAGTTGTGCACGTCGCTCTTGGTGACGCGCTTGTGCGGAGCGCGCTCGGCCAGGTAGTCACGGATCTGGCGTTGCTTGACGCCCGCTCTGCTCAGCGCGTCCACCGTCTCGAGCACGTGCGGGTCGTTCACGCGCCGGTTCTGCGGGTACTGCATGTACGTCTCGGCGTCCAGCGGGTGGTTGTGCGTCACCACGTGCCGCGTCACCACCACTTGCCACGCCGACGCGTCCCGCGCGTCGCGCCCCGGCAGCTTCTTGGCCACCAGATTCACCTGCAGTGCCACCATTTTCCCATCGGATAAGCAGCAGTCTCACCATGGGAAATCAACTCGCAGCACTCATGTATACCTTGGCGGGGCACTGCATGGACCGAAAGTGCTGTCGCTGGCGGATACCCTGGCTCCTGCTGCGCGGCTTCCCGCCGTGCGTGCACGTGAGCGTCTTGGCGTACACGCCGACTGCCTCGGGCACGAGCGGGAGCACGCGCGGCGGCCGGCGCGTCGCTCCGTCATGGGCGTCACGGAACGACGCGCGCTTCCGCTTCGTCAGCTGAGCCGGAGCCTGCTCCTGAGCTACCGACGCGTCATCTGACCCGGTAGTGGTGGCGGCCGCGTCATTGGAGGCTGTGGACACGCTGCTGGGCTCGCTCAAGATGCGCTGGTTGCGCGTGGACCACGACGTCGACGACTTGCTCATGTACACCTGTTGGAGAGAGTTCCAAACGCCGATTAGGGGCCGTTTGCAATGCAAAACGTAGGCGTAGACGGTCTAGAATAGGTGTGTGCATGAAGTAGAGACGCTACCTGGTAGGTCTGGCGCTGGTAGACGGCGAAATACGCAAAGAAGGCGTCCCAGGACGGGAACACGGTGGCGGCCATGCGCGGTGCGTCCACCTCGAAAACGCGCTCCTGCGGGTCCGAGAGCCCGCCAGGAGCCTGCTCGTTGGCTAAAGAAGGCGTGGATGCAGCGTCCACGCCTGTCGCGAGGCTCTGGGCGTCGCTAGATCCCGCGGGAGACGCCGACGAACTCGGCAGCATCATTGACTGCGACCACCTTGTGTGTCGTGTTCTTCTTCTCGGACGGTTGGAATCAGATGTCTTGGAAGCTTTGACGGTGTCAATGACTGTGACGATAGCTACAATAAGAATGCATTCTGTGTGATACTAGCACGTAAACATGTCTGAGAATTCTGATTCTTCCTGAGTCGTTCCCGCGAAAAACGAGTTTTAGCGCCAACACGATAATGCGCTCGCTGGTGTTGGACGCCGCGTCGGATTCCCGCAAGCGCAGCGCGTCCTCCTCGTCCTGCGGGTCTTCTCTCCGCCTGTCAAAGAAGGTGAAGAAGCAGCGGCGCTTCGGCACGCGCGGCGCGGGCTTCTCGGCGCAGGAGATCGACTCGCTGCTGCGTCTCCTGCGCGAGAGACTGCCGCTGTCCAAGGAGGAATGGAAAGACGCCGCGCGCGAGCACATTGAGCGCTTCCCCGATCTCGACCGCACGGTGGACGCGCTGCGGCGTAAGTTTGCGCGGCTGCACCGCATGCGCCCGGACGACGGGGACGTGTCGAGCCTCCCGCGCGACGCGCAGGCCGCCAAGGCGGTGCTGGAGGCCATGACAAGGCGCGCCGGGACCAGCGCCGACAGCGGCGCGTACGCCGGGCTCTCGGACCAGAACGACGGCGACGACAGCGACGACAACGCCGACGACGGCAGCAACGACGGCAGCTATCGCGTGCGAGCGTCGGAGGCCGTGATGGAGCAAGAAGACGCGCCGATGCAGTCGATGGATGGGTCGGAACTGCCGCCGCAACCTGCAGAGGAAGCACCAGCGCCGACAGTGTGTCACTACTGTCATCAGTTGCAACATCCACGACCGAGGCCGGAGTATGACGACGTGATGGCCATGCTGCGCATGTCGATGCTGCAGATGCAGCAGCAGCGCGAACAGGACGCGGCCGACCGCCGGCGGCGAGAGGAGCAGGAGCACGTGCGGCGCGAGGAAGAGCGGCACCGGCGGGAAGAAGACCGCGCGGCGGACAGGGAGCGCATGAACAACCTGCTGGCCATGGTGGCGCAGAGCCAGAAGACCATCGAGATGCTAGTCCTGGCGCTCATGAGGAGTAACAGCAGCGACAGCAGCTCGTCTTAAAGCTATACAAACAGTCTTCGCCCGTCAAAAGTAACCAACAACATGCATTCAAAGGCAAATCCACACACGGCGAACCTTCGCTCGCGTCGCATGCCCTACTCCTGGTCGGTCGGTGGCGGCGCGCCGTTCGTCTCTGACAATTTGATCTCCTCTTCCGTCTGCGCCTCTGCGGCAGCATTGGTCGTGCGCGCCATCTTGAGCGGCACCGCGGCCTCGTCGGTCTCGCCAAGCGGCCGCTTCAGTGTGCCCGGCACGCTGGTAGTCGTGGTCGTGATCGTGGACGACGAGGCGGTGGTCGACACGTTCGCGCCGACAGCGGCCGCAAACCGCGCCAGTCGGATGGATCGGCGCTGCGCTTCCGTCTCCACCGGAGCGCCATCGTTCTCGTCAGTCGCTGGCGTCGCGGCAGGAGCGACGGGAGCCGCAGCAGCCACAGGAGAAGTCGCCGCGGGAACGGGCAGCGCGATACCCGGCTTGCCGAACACGAGGCCGCTCGCGCCGCCCGAGGCGAACGCGGCAAAGCCACCGGTAGGCGGCGTCATCTTGAGGAACGGACTCGTTGTCGTCGCCGCAGTCGTCGTCGTCGACGTCGTCATTGTGGCAGTCGGCGCCGCAGATCCCTGTTATACCAACCACAAGAGCGTGTGTTAGACTGTTAGACATCGCTTGTCCTCACCGGTATCAGCACTGCATAATGCAATCTTACCTTGGGCTCCAGCTGGAGAGGAGGGGGCGAAG
Source organism: Phytopythium ostracodes (assembly GCA_023337975.1). Lineage (NCBI taxonomy): Eukaryota > Oomycota > Peronosporomycetes > Pythiales > Pythiaceae > Phytopythium > Phytopythium ostracodes. The sequence continues at coordinate 6,129 of JAADXW010000272.1, forward strand.
GTCGCGGCGGGGACTTGGCAGGCGCCGCGACTGAGGCAGTGGCTGTCTTGGTGGGCGTGCCACCGAGCCTTGCGGCGCCGCTCACGTGCTTCTTCATCATGGACTTGAGCGCAAACATGCGCAGCTGCTCCTCAGCTGACAAGCCTGCCGCTGGCTGCTCCGCCTTCGCCGGCGTTGGTGACGCGGCAGGGGTCGCCGTCGTGCTCGTCGTCGTCATCGGGGCAGGAGTTGCAGGAAGCGGAGGCGACGGTTTGGCAGGTATCGTGGACGCCGCCGCTGCCGTTGCAGGCACTGAGGGCGTCACAGTCGTCGTTGAGGTGAACGGTGTCGGCACCTTGGCAGGAGCTGGCGCCGCCGCTGGCGTTGCAACTTGTGCAGCAGCAGTAGTTCCGCCTACAGTCGACGTTGCGGGTGTAGAAGCAGTCGTAGCGGTGGTAGTGGCCGTCGATCCGGCCGAACTTGCAACCACCGCAGGCTTGGCACTCGCTTCTTGGGGCGTCGGCATAGTCACAGTGGTAGATGATGGCGCAGTCGGAAGAGGAGGGGCGGGAGCACTCGACTGAGTGGGAGCAGCTGATGCATTGCCACCGATAGAGGCAACCGTCGATTGTGTCGCAGCAGGAGCAGCGGGGACAGGCTTTGGCGGCGCAGCTTGCGTCTTCGGTGCCGCGTCCGTTGCTTGAGCGACCGCCGGTGGCGCAGAGGGCGCGGCAGGAGCTGGTGCTGGTGCTGGAGCTGCCGCTTGCGCCTGGTCCTTCAGTTCACTGTTCTCCTTCTTCAGGCTCTTCAGACCCTGCATTAACCGCGTGTTGAAATCCTTGAGCTGCGTCGCCTTCTTCGTCTCGGCGTCGAGTCGCACCTGCAGCTCCTGTCGCTCCTTCTCCCATGTCGCGACGGCACCACTAGCAGCCGCGGCGGAGTCGTTCTTGGACGCCTCGCTGGCCGCCAATTTAGCCTCAATGGCCGTCTTCTCGGCGTTCAGCGCTGCTACCTGCGTCTCGAGCGAGCTCAATGCGGTCGCACGGTCTTCCGTTTCCTTGTTCTTCTCGGCGAGCTGCTTGGTGAGCGCCTCGGCCTTGTTCTTCCAGTTCTTCGCAAAGCCCTTGATGCGATCGTACTGCTTGCTCCAGTTCTCCGCCTTGTTGCGTTCCTCCTCAAGCACCTTGTCGCCGTTCGAGCGCAGCGTCTCCAGCTCCGTCTGGAGCGTCGTCAGCTGCGTCTGAATGTCGCCAACCTCCTTCTTGAGTGAGTCGCGCTCCGCCTTCACCGCGTCGTACTCCGCCGGGTCCACTTGCTGGTACTTCTCCACAAGCTGCTCGACGCGCTGCTTCCAGCGCTTGTTGGCTTCGTTCAGCGTCACAATCTCCTGCTTGAGCGAGTCCACAAGCGTTTTGAGCGCCTTCTCCGACGTCTGCAGCGGCGAGAGCTGTGCCTCGAGCTTCTTGCGCTTCGCCTCCTCCTCCTGAAGCCGGGCGAGGTTCTTCTGGTTCTCGTCACGCAGGGTCGCATTACTTTCACGCAGCAGGCTCAACTGCTCGAGCTGCGCCACGCGCTTCTCGTCCGCCGTCGCCGTCTCAGCTCCACTCGATGCCGTCGTAGACGAAGACCCGGACGCGTTCAGCGCCTTGATCTCTTCGCGCAGTCGGTCGATCGTCGACTCTAACTCGAAGATCTGCGCGCGGTGGCGCTGCGCCTCCTGCTGCGCCACCTCTTGCTTGGACCCAGCGATCTCCGTCTCGCGACGCAGGAACGCAATGACGCTGCGCAGTTCGTCGACCTCCTTGTCGTGCGCCGTCGCGTCGTTCGATCCTTCTCCAACATTACCAGCAGGCTTATCAGCCGCCTTCTTGAGCATTTCCTCGTGTGATCGACGCACCTGCGCGGCCGCGCGCTCCAACTGCGAGTGCAGCAGTTTGTTCTGCTCGAGGATGGAGGACTTGGCATCCGCCGCTTCCTCAAGCCGCTTCTGCAGCACGTCGAGCTGCGTCTGCGCTTCCTGCTCAAGCGCGCGAACCTTAGCCTCCAGTGCCGCGGCGGCCTGCTCCTTCTCAACGCGGAGCTTGCGCTCGTCCTCGATTTGCCGACGCGTCGTGGACGCCTTCGACACTTCTTCTGCGTGCAGCTGCAGCTCGCGCTCGTAGTTCTCCTGCACGCGCCCAAGGTCAACCTTCGTCTTCTCCAGCTCGTCGCGCACGACCGCGAGCTCCTGCTTCGCGCCATTGGCCTGCACTTGCATGAGCTTCTGTTGCTCCGTCGCCTGCTGCAGCGCGTGCTTGTGCGCCATTTCCATGCGATCCATCTCCTCACGCAACTGGTTGCCTTCCGTGATGTGCTCCTTTAGTTCATCGCGGGCCTTGCGCAGCTCCGCCTGGATCTGGTCGCGCTGTTTCTCCACGCTCTGCAGCTTCTCGTGCTCCGCCTGCTTCCACTGTTCGCTAGCACTCGACAGCTCCGCCAAGCTCTTCTCGTTTGCTTCCGCGATCGCCTTGTACTTGGTCGCCGTTTCTGCGAGCGACTTGCGAGCGACCAGCGACGTCTGCACCTCGCGCTGGGCATCCCGAAGTTGCATTTCCAAGGTCGCGACGCGCTCAGTGGCCGTGGCACTCGCGCCCTTGCGGAGCTGCTCGCGGAGGTGCGCGTTTTCCTTCTCGAAGATCGCCAGCTTCTCTTCCAGCGACGTCTTCTGCGCTTCGAGGCGCACGACCTGCTCCTTGACGGCCGTATACGTCTGCCGCAGCGCCTCGAGTTCCTTGAGGGCAGTCTGCTTCACCTTGTCAGCCGCGAGCAAGGTGGCACTCGACGCCGCTTCCTTCGCGTCCAGTTTGTCGTACAGCTCATGCACCTTCGTCTCGAGGCTAGCAACCTTACGCTTCTGCGCTTCAATCTCATGGTAGTCGTGCTGCTCACGCGCCGCATCAATCTTGCGGTTCGACTCCATCAGCTTGAGCAGGTTCGTGTTGTCCAGACGAAGCGTCGTCAGTTCCTGCTGCAGCTTCTCGTCGTGCTTGCGTAGGAACTCGACCTCGCGCACGGCGCCCTCCTTCGCAATACGCAGTGTCTGCAATTGAGACGTCGCCGCTTCCAGCTTGGCCTCCGACTCGCCCAGCATTTGCTGGTGCTGCAACATCAGCGCACTGAGCTGATCCGTCTTGGCGCGGAGTCGCACAATCTCCTTCTCAGCGTCTTCATAGCGCGCGTCTGCAGCCTCGAAACGCTCTTTGTGATGCGCCGCCTCGACCTGCGCCTGCATCTGCGCCACCTTGGCCTGCGAACACTCAGCACGCGTGTGCTCCAGCGACTCCTGCAGGATCTTCATGTTGGTTTGCTTCTCCTTCTTGTAGTCGTCGAACTCGCGCTGAAGGTCCCGCAACTTCCGCATGTCAGTCGCGTCACTAGACGAGTTCCCGTCGCTAATGCGCATAACGACCTCGCTGCGAGACGAAGAAGCGTCACCGTCAACAAACTGGCGATCCGACTGCGCGAGCAACACGCGGTACATGTCGCGCTGCTTGACGATGGCTGTGATCATCTCGCGCTCCTGCTCGCGCTCGGTGCGCAGCTGCTCAAGCTCCTTCCGCGCCACAGCGAGGCGGTGCTTGATGGAGCTTGACGCCACCGACTCGGTGCTTTGTTCATCGTCCGACTCGGCAGAGATGATCAAGTGAGCAGATCCAGCTTCGCTCTCCACATCGTCGTCGTCATCACCATGGCGTTGCCGCTTATTCATCTCCGTCAGCTCGCGGATGACCGTCAGTAGCTGCTGGTTGCGCATCTGCAACTCCTCGACGTCCTTGAACACGACCAGACTCTCCGATGCGACTTCGCCAGGAATGGCCGAGTGGCGTTGCTGATGCTGGTCTTGTGATTTAAAGAGCAAGTGTTGGACCTGGCGAGAGAGGTCGTCGACGCTCTGAGCGAGGGACTCGCACTTCTTCTCGTACGTCTGCTTCTCCTTCCGCGCCTGCTTCTCGTTGCTCTTGCTCTTGGACAGCTCCTGCATGCAAACTTCAAGTCGTTCGCTTAGTTGCGTCTGGCTCGCGATCGCGCGTTCATGGTCGATCCGCAAGCGCATAATGATCGGCGTCTTTTCCTGCACCTCCTTCACGATGCGATCCATATACAGCTGGAGCTTTTCCTTCTCGCCGCGCTCCTCCTGCAGCGTCTTCTCCAGCTCGACAATGTGGTCCAGCATTTGCTTGGGCGTCAGGCCGTGCGCCGCAAGATGCGCCTCGCCCGCGGCCGACGACAAGTCGCCGATTGACGCGGCAGTCTCGAGCGCCTGCATCTTCTTCTTCTCGAGCTCGGCAACACGGTCCTGCGCCGCGCGCAGCTCTTCCTGCAGCGCCTCAACACGGCGCTCGGACGCTTCCGCCTGCTCGCGGAAGAGATGCTCGACCTGTTCCTTCGAGCGCTCCGTCTCGAGCGAGAGCGCCTTCTCCGCGTCGGCGAGCGACGTGCGTAGCGAGTCGCACAGCTCTTGCAGCTCGCTCACGCGTGTGTTGGCGTCCGCGGCCGACTGCTTGTACAGTTCTGCGAGCCGCCGCTGCGCGTTCAGCTCGCTCTGGAACTGCTCCTCCGAGTGCACCTTGGCCGCCATGAGCTCCTTGAGCTGCTCCTTATTGTGGATGAGCGTGCTCTCCGTCTTCTTGGCAGCCGCACGCGCACTCTCAAGCTGCCGCTTCGTGGACGCAAGCTCGTCCGTGAGGCGCGCCTTGAGTTCCTCGTGCTCGTGCGCATGCTTGGCGGTCGCCTGCCGCAGCTCTTGCACCGCTGTTGTCTTCTCCGTGAGCTGCTTCTCCAGCCACTCCGTGTGCTGTTTGCTGCTCTCCATCTCCGTGCGCAGACGCTCCAGCGCGTGCTGCAGCGGCGCGAGCTGCGCCTCCTGCTCCGACGCGCGCTGCAGCGCCTCCATCTCCTGCTTCTGCGCGCTCATGAGCAGCGCGCTCTGGTCCTTCAGGTTGTCCTGCAGGCTCTCGATCTCCGCGAGCCGGCGCTCGGCCTGCGACTTAAACGACTGCGCGCGCACGCTCAGCTGGTCGCGGTCGCTCGCCACGAGCGCCAGCTCGTCCTTCAGCTGCTGCATCTCCTTCTCCTTCTCCTCCGCCGCTGCGCCCGCACGCTTCGCCGCCTCCGCTGCGCCGTCCCCCGTCAAAAACAATGCGGTTAGACGCCCATACATACACGTCCAAGGGCTATAGAAGTAAGGGAACACGCACCGGCGGCGTGCTTGTCGGCCGCGAGCGCCTGGCGCTCGGCCTCGCACACGGCGAAGTCGCTCTGCAGCGCAAAGTACTTCTGCTCCAGTTCGTGCAGCAGTTGCTCTGTACATATAACAAGTCCCACACATACACGTCAGGAACCGCGCCTCCAACCCCTTCCAACCGCCCCAAGAAGCCCCTTCAAGCCGTCGGAGCCGACGCGTTACCCTGGTTGATGGAGGCCGCGACCGCCGCGGCCGCAGCCGCCTGGTCCTCGCCCACCGCCGCCATCGCCCTCCCTCCCCGCTACTACGCTAGTCGGTCGCTTGGTCGGTCGGTCGCCTTGGCTAGTTTTTGAGCGCGGAGCTTGGGGCGTCGCGCCGTCCTTTCCCGGCCGCTTTACGGTTTTCCCCGACGAAAAACCCCACGCAATTAAAACAGGGGGAAAGGTGGACGAGTGGGAGGGGGGCGTTTGGGCGGCAAGATTACCTGTGAAAATGAATATTTAAACGCGATAAATCGTCAAGGTGTTTCATGGGGTATGTGTTGTCACAGATTATGCATAGTGTACTGCAGTAGATAGAATAGTGTGGATTGAAGTGGACGTTTCGGGGCACCGTCAATATGCTTAATAGAGAAGTGGTCGAACAAGTTGAAGTGCATGCGCGCGCACCCACGTGACTTGCTGGGCGCCGCCCCAGCCAATGTGGGCACCCCCATTAACGCCATGCAGTACTGTACAGTACATCATCCAGTCTCCGCTCCATCAAAGCATTGCACATCAATACCGGTATACAGGATCCTGAGACGCCGAGGCGATGGCGATCACTAGTTAGGCGTCGCCCTCACTCGCCAATGTCAAATGCAAAGTGCGCAGCGCTGCAGCTTCTTCGCCATCGACACCTTGTCGGTCATGGCCCATGAACGATAAGGTGTCACGGGCGTGAGCAACGCGTGCCTTCGGGTACGCGCGTTCCGGGATCGCGGGCGCTTCCGCCGAAGGGTTAAACGTGTGGGCAGCGCGCTGTCCAGCCGGTCGCTTGGAAACGGCACGCACGACTCGTGGCCAGCTGTCCATGGATATAGAAGCGAGTGGCGTACGCGGCGGTGTCCGTCACACACCCCGACCATCCAAACAAGCTCCTGCTGGCATAAGAAATTGGAGAACCTCTTGCGCTCGTTGCGGTCAATGGACTGAGAATTTCATTCTGTGCTGTGCATAATGACTGTTGAAAGATCGCCGTGTTGTACAGTACTGGTACCTCCTTATGATTGCCATCATTGCCGCGGCGACTGAAATGCAGACTGGTGGCGCACGTAACTAGGCGTCGGTAAGCTCTCCGCGTTCATTTAGACGCGCAGCTTTTTGTGCATTTCCAGTGTCGTAAACCCAGTTGATGCAAGGCGCGATCGGTGCAGATTCCATACAAAGCCAAGTGAAAATGTCCATCCACTAGGACTCCTCCCAAGCCAACCCTGGCGACGTGCTGGGATGCCCACGGAATCTCCTGAACAGTTTCATTCAATTTTTACGTGCCGGGATGACCTCTTGTCATTTATAAACAAGTTAAACGCATGTCAACTAATCAGCTATACCCTTATTTTAATCTTCATAAATGGATATTCGTGATAAAGTGATTTACCAAATGTATCCAGTTTGGATAGCGGCCTTCTATTCTGGATGTCGTGCCCCCCGTGTGACAGGCATTTTTTTTCTGCCGCGCGCTGCCCACAAACGGCCCAAAACCAGCCGTTCCGCTCGTGCTTTATCCTGTCCAAGCCGTCCATAAATAACAAAAATGGACAGTGCAACGTGGTGCAAAAGGAGGAGCGCCTTCCATATAAAAACCAAGTGCGTTTCATATCTCACCTCTCGGGATAAGAAGGCGAAGTGGTGGCGGTGCCCAAAATGAATCATCATCATCTTCTTCATGAGGTCACTTCCCAATTTCGATCGCGTCCAGCACCTCGTCCTCCATCGACTCCTACTCCCCAAACATCAATGAAGTTCCTGTCGATGCTGGCGGCCGTTGTGGCGGCGGTGACGCTCGCGGTGGTGGCGGCCGAGGAAGGCGCCGAGACGCAGCGCCACATCCTCGCGGCGGGCGACGACTCCATCATCCTGGCGCGCCGCGCCTTCCGCGCCGTCGACAACGCCGACAACTAAACAAACGCGCGCAGGCGACGGACAGGGAACGCGCCGCGGCACAAGGTCCAAGACGAGCGCAGAGAGACCGCCAATCCTTTCATCGGCTCGTTGGGCTAATGAAGCGAATGAGAGCGTCCATACCAAGCGGCGGCAGCTCCCACAAGCGCATCGACCGCCGACGCGAAATTCCTAGGCGACGCGCGCGTCCCGTGTACAACAATCTAATTTAATCGTGGGCGACACGCGTCAATATAAGTTATTTGCTTGCCAACTCGCAGTGTAGCACAGTCCGTTGTCGATCATTGGAAAACGTCGTCGCCGACAGACATACATACTGTACGAGCGCATGAGCGTCGTTCATCGATCGGCACGAACAAACAGGTACACACGCGCACACATGCCCCTGTATCCATTACGTGACAGCGTCCTCGGTGTCCGTCTTCATGATGAGGAAGGCGCCTGTCCGCGCTGATCCCATCGTATGCGGCGCCCCGTTCTTGCTCGCCTGTCCGATCGTGAGCACGAGCACGAGCGCAATCGCCGAGCGGTTGATGCCGCCGCACGCGCCAGCCTCTCGGTGTCTGCATGCAGTCCAACGCGCATACCGGTATTCCCGTAGTGCCCGGGCTGGCCGGCAGTCGATCGATCGTGCCAGCCAACGCACGGGGCGGTGGCTCTCGCCCGATCCTTCCTCGCCCTTTCCCGACGCGCAGACCGACCGATCTGGTTCTGCGTAGAAGCCAGACGGACGCGTCCAATGTGTAGCGAAATGCGGCCGCCCTGCTCCTCCGTGCGGCGCTTCTGGTCCGTGTCCATTTCCACATCGCCACGTACGGTATCACCATCCACGCAGCAACATGACGCGGAGCGTGCTCGCGGTCGCGGCCGCGCTTTCGTGCTGCTGGCTCGCCGCGAACGCCGCATCACTCCGTTGGGCCGAGGTCGCCACTGCATCATCCTCGTCCACGTCATGGCCTTCCTCGGGCTCGGGCTCGGGCTCAGGCTCAGGCTCAGGCTTCATCGATGATAAGATCGTCGTGCCGCTCCACTACGACCGCGACGTCGTCGGCGTCAACTTCAGTCTCCTGTCGACGTCCAGCTCCTCCGATGAGGACGAGGTCGTCGCCGAGGTGAGCGCCGCATCGGATGACTCGGCGTCCGAGAGCGATGCCGGCGACCAGCAGGGAGCGGGCAGGTCTGCCTTGTCGGCGGCCACTGGTTCCTCTCAGCAGGCGCGAAGACACTGACGCCGTCGCCTTGGGGCTGGATCCGCATCGACGGCCCCACGTGCTGTACAACTAAACTCTAAACCTTCCAGGCAACTACGCTCTAACGATTTTGAATACACGCCCGCTAATTACATCGCGCGTTTCCTTCTTGACTCGCAGCGCCTCACTCGCGGTCTATATATATACCCGTGCCTTTCCGCCACGCCAATCGAGAACTCCATTGGGAATGGCGTCGACGCTGTCCGAGCTGCGCGAGGCGCTGGGCGCGCTGGGCGTGTCGACGGCCACGGGCAGTCTGCGCGGCGAGGAGCGGCGCGCCGAGCTCCTGCGGCGACTGCACGCGGCCCAAGGCGGCAGCAAGCTAGCAGTCGATGAGGCAACACGGTCGACTGGCAAGCGTAATGACAGTCGAAGCGACGAAGCGCAGTCAGTCGAACAGTGGTCGCTGTCCGAGCTCCGGCAGGCGCTTGAGGCTCGTGGGCTGCCGACGCTCACACCGGGACTCAAGGGCGACGCGCGGAGACATGCGCTCGTCCAGCGGCTGCTCAGCTCGCAGAACGGACCGGACGGCAATAGCACAGAGACCAGCAGCACCAGTTGCAGCGATCGCGACGGGGTAGCGGCTGTGACGTGTGTGACGACGGATGAGGACGATGCGCAATCTGTCGTGAGCGGCCGCAGCTTCAGCTCGGGCTCCAGCGTCTACTCGACGGCGCGCGAGTTCCTCTTCTTCGACATGCTGACGCCAACTGGCGAACCCGTTGCCCGGCCAGCAGTGCCAACGCTGCAGCTCCCAGCATCTAAACACCACTCAGCGATCCACGATCGGCTGATGGCACTCGCTCCGCCTCAAACGACCGATCTTTGCAGTGAAGACGCAGAGATGGAGACTATTCAGGACGCGCTCTTTGAGCGGCGGCAGCAGCTGCACGCGCTGAGAAAGGAGCAGCAGCGTCAGGTGGAAGCGTCCCTTGAGCGCGCGGGGATCTCGCAGCGGCTCGAGGTGTTGTCGTCGCGGCTGGAAGCGCTTGCGCACGAGAAGCAGCGTCTCGAAAGTTCCTGTTTCGGCCACGAGCTCGTCACGTCGCACGTGCTCGGCGCTTTATCAGCCGCAAGTGATGGAGACCCGAGCAACAGCAAGCCTCGAGTGCTGGAGCTGGTTCAGCAGGATGCGCTGGAGCTAATCCGGCGGCACCAGCGGTCAACGCGGCAGCTCATCGACCGGACCAAGCAGGCCGTGGCCATCGTCAAGACTGCTCGACGGGATGATGACGAGAGTGAAGAGGCATCGGCGACTACCAGCTCGAGGGAGAGTGCGCTCGAGCGCGAGATCCGCGAACTAGAGGCGAAAATCCAACGCAAGAGCGCGCTCAGCTCTCGCTCATCGGTCACAAGCAGTGTTGCCTCCGAGCAGTCAGCCAGCAACGCCAGTGAACAAGGGCCGGTGCTCACTCGGTGTCGCTCCGTGCCACACAGCATGTTCCTTCGCGAGTGGAAGCAGCTCACGCTTGAGCAGCGGCAGCAGCTCCATGCCGAGCTGCGCCACGCTGCGTCCTTCCACATCAAGCGCGACCGCGTCTGCATACAAGGCCCGCACCCCAAAACTGCTCGGCCAGTAGACGGTAATATGGCAGCAGCGCCGCAGGAACCGTCTCGGGCCGACCGTTTGGGTGTCAAAGCACGATTCCTCGAGGTGTCGGGGCGAACTCCGCTGGAAATCCATCGTGCATACCAGGCTGCGCTCGCTGAAGACCCGGACCACGTGCAGAACCTCGTGCATTACGCCAGCTTCCTCGCCTTCCACCTCTGCAACAAGACGTACAGCGACCAAGTGGAGCAGTTCCTGCAGCGCGCGATCGCCGTCGAACCCACGAGCGCGCACGCACTCTCGTGCTACGCCAGATTCCTTTCGCGTGTGCGGACTGACGCGACCAATGCCGCCGCTTACTTCGACTTAGCGCTCAAGCATCTTGAGCGCGACGATACAGCGGCGCGTGCCGACATCATCGGCGAGTACGTCGAGGCGTTGCTGCTTCCCGGGACGAAAAGCGATGCCGCCGCACGAACGGAGGCGCTGCGAACCGCGCGCGAGCTGTCTATTGAGGCACTTGAGGCCGCGCCAAGTCATCTGGACAACCAGCGCCGCCTACTGCAGGTGCTGTGCGAGCTTGGGGACGTGGAGCAGGCAGAGCAGCGCTTCCGCCGCCTCGTCAGCGCCCTTGAACGCCGAAACCAGCAGCACTGCAAGCGAGACGTCCGACCAGAGAAGAAGGAGGAGCTGGCCGAGCTGTATCGGTACTTCGCGAGCTGCTTGAGCGCGGCTGGACACTCTGGGAGGTCGAACAGTATCCTTGCGCGCTCCACAGAGATGAATCCGCGCCAGCAGACCTTGAAGCACATGCAGAGCGTGCCGCAGAGCAAGAGTAAGAAGTGAGTTAGAAAGCTAGGCGCCCAGGGAATGATAGCAAGAAAGCACAACGGTTCCCACCTTCTCATCGCGCCCTTGGTTCCTGGCAAAGCACTAGTGGAAGAGCAACTGCGCGACGCGGCTGCTGCGGCGATGACGTCTGGATTCGCGGTCTGCGAGGCGAGTAAGCTGCTGGATAACCACAGCTAGCGATGTGCGTTGCTCCGGTTCGAAACGGCACATGCCGCGCACCAGCTCCCACCACGCGTCATCGTCTTCGCTATCTCCATCGTCACCCGCCTTCGACTCTTTCCGAATCTTTGGACGCGGGGGCAGCTTCCCTTTCTTGACATGGAAGCGCACGGCCGCGTCAGGCATGCCGCCCCACGGGTAGTCACCGCTGACAGCCTGCAGGATGCACATCCCGAAAGAATAAATGTCGGACGCAAATGTCGGTTCCTCGCCTCGCAAACACTCCGGCGCCTTCCACCGCAACGCGCCTATGGCCGCTGCTCGCTTGCGCTGCTCTTCGTCGCTGTCGGATCCAGCCGATTCTAGTCGTTGGGTAAGCACGGAGCTCAACCCAAAGTCTGCTAGCTTTGCTGATCCATCCGCTGCAACCAAGATGTTGTCGCACTTGAGATCACCGTGGACGATGCCGTGCTGATGGAGGTACTGAAGCCCCAGCACCGCCTCTAGCAGAGTCCGCCACATCTCACCCGCTCGCCCGCCAAGGTCCACATGCGTCTTCTCATCTTCAGCATCGAGGTGACCGTCGTCGTCGTGATAACGCTGGAGATAGTCGTTGAGTGTGCCGTGAGCGGCGTGCTCACACACAAAGAACTGACGACCACCGACATGACACGCGCCAAAGAGCTTGAGCACATGCGGGTGCGCCAGTCGATACCAAATGTGCACCTCGTGCGCAAACACGGCCTGGAGGCTACTGCTGTTCGTCTGTTGCTGCTGCTGTTGCTTCACACTAGGCAGCCCAAAGGTGCCAGGAACCACCAGGTTCTTAATGACGACGGGCGTGTTGAGCCACATCCCCATGTGCACTGACGCGAACGCGCCGTGGCTGAACGACTCGAGCTCGTTGAACTCAACCTCGTACGGTGGAATGAACCACTTTGGGATGCCCCGCACGATTTGCTGGGACACCTGTGGCAACGACGCGTCGAGTGACTCACGTCGCTCGCGTATCGCAGTCATCAATGCGGTCTTTAACTCCATTGGGTAGCTCGCGCCGGCATGGCGCGTCAACTCGTACTGCAGCAGCGCCAGAGTCTCCTCCTCATCGCCCGTCTCCGCGTCATGAAGCCCTTGCAACAATGTCGAGGAGACCGTCGCAACCGAGTCGCTCGACAGCTCACGATCGGACGAGCGATTGCGAAACCAATTCGGTTTCCAGCTATGAACCGATGCCAGCGGCTTGGCATCGTCCAAGAAATCGACGAGCAGGCGGTCGATCTCTTGGTGGAACGCAAAGTACTTGCTCGCAGCGCCGCCCGCGCGATTTGAGGCAAAGTACTCTGCGATATGTCGCTGCGCGCGACTCGTGTTCGCAAAGGCACGGAACTGCACCACGATCTCCTTAAATCGCTGGAGCAGAGGCAATTGGCACAACTCCTCGCGTTGTCCAAGCGTCTCGCAAATGTCCATGAGCCGGTCGTAGATGTGGCGAGTGAGCTCGTCGTTCTGGTTGGTGACGCGATGGCGCAGAGCGCGCAGAACCTTGGGGATGCTGGCACCGCCAAGTGATGGTGGAGAGTATCGCTGCAGCGGCAGTGACACGAGGTCACTGTTGCTAAATCCTTTGTTAGCATGCTCGCCATCAACGTTTCGAGCAGCCGCTAGCGCCGCCTCCTGAAGCTGGTGCACCACATATGAGATCGACGCGCGCTCACGCGGATCTGGCTCACACATCTTTTTCACCAACTCGGCAATGTCCTGTGGAAGGCGGGGCAAGATGTCCGAAAGACGCCGACTGCTATAGTCGCCGTCGCTGGCACTATCACTGCGACTGCGGACTAGTCGCGGCAGCTTTTGACAAGTCCATGCCTCAGCAATGCATAGACCAAAGGAGTAAATGTCGGCCTCCAGCGACACCATGCCACCATCCAGTTGCTTTTCAGCGAGTCCGTACGTGGGGTGGTCTTCATCGTTCAAGCCGTGGCGCAAAGATCGCCAGTATTGACGCTCGGATTTTGTTCGAAGCGATATCAGACGGACGCCCGCCAGCTTGGCAATCTCACGTGGAGACTCCGCGACACCAGCCTCGGTCGGTCTTGTAGCATTGTGCGCCTTGGCGTCAACGATCAGAATGCTCTCGCACTGCAGGTCGTTGTGAGCAATCTCACGCTCGTGGAAGTACTGGAGCCCGAGTGCAGCCTCGTACAGCTTCTCCAGCATGTAGACGTGATCTTCGCCTTCGCTCGTCATGCAGATATCCCAAAGCGTCTTGCGTTTGACTCGCTCGAAGATCAAGAACGGCCGTTCGACGTGGCAAGCACCATAAAATTTGACGATGTGAGGATGAACCAGCTGCGACCATAGCTCCGCCTGCCGCATGCAGAACTCGTGGTTCTCCTGCGACGAATCTGGAAGGTAATGGACGTCGACCCGAACGCCTTCCCACCACTCACCATCGCGTATGGCGTAGGGGGGAATGAACCAATCCGGCGAGGAGAAGACCACAACCTGGGAGCGCGACCAGCAAATCCTCAGCGCTCGCCGGATCAGAGATAGCTCTCTTGGTGCGAGAAGGTAGGAGTAGTTGTTCAGCTCATGGCACAACAGCGTTGAAACTTCACCTGCATACTCGGCGTATCTGTCGAACTCCTCAGTTGTCTCCAACTTGTGGTCGAGGTAATCTTCAAAGAAGTCCAGTACGTAACTGCGGTCGCGCTCCCATTGCTGCTTCCAGCCAGACACGCCCGATACGCCGGCGCTCTTGTCGTAGCTCGCAAACTCAGTGAACAGCACATCCAGCAGTGCGTGGATGCTCTGGACCTCCTCCATGAATCGCCGAAGATGGGCCAAGCGAAGCAGCTCCGGCTTGCTCAAGTAGCCTAGGATGCAGAATCGAACACTCTGGATAAGATTCTCCGTGCGCGTCAGCCAAAACCCACTCTCAGGATTGGCGATGTCGTCCCACAAGTGCGAAAGGACATGCTCGAGCCTATCCAACAACCGGCCGCAGACAACCACATCCGTCCGGCACTGCAGACTCATCTCGCGATACTTTGTCCAGACTTCTGGCGCCTCCCTCAGCAACTCCGGGTACATATCGTCGCTCCACGGCTTTAGATAGTCCAGCAGCGCTTGTATCTCCTTGACAACGTAGTTCATACCGACGCGACAGCGTGGGTCGGGCTCGCGCATCCGTTGAAGCAGCGTCCAAAATGAAGTCAACAGAAACGCCGGTTGCTCGGTGTCAGTGCCACCTGCGTCTAGCTGCAGCCTCGCGGAGGTGACGTCTGCCCTCGGCCCCGACTGAGATGCCGCCACGATCTCAATCATGCACATTGCGAAGGCATCGATGTCATCCGCTGGCGTTGGCAACGAATCCGTGACAATTTCTTCGTTGCTTCCCGGCAAAGAACCTTGCAGAGCACCATATGCGCCCGTGCTCGTGTCAATCTTGGCTTTCCCGTCCTGGCCGATCACGATACAGTTGACGCTCAACCTGCCGTGCACAAGACCCTCGTCGTGCATGTGCTTGAGGCCACACGCGGCTTCAAAGAGATAATGCCACATGTCTGTGTCGCTGACGGCCGATACAATCACACAATTGAGCAGGGTCTCGTCGCGAGAGTACTCGTACACCAGGAAAGGCTGCTTGCCAACGTGACAGCCGCCGTGCAGACGCAACACGTTGGGGTGGACGACGCGATACCACCGATCCATGTGCCGTATACAGCATTCTTCGCAGGTAGCGTCCTGTTGATCTGGAGGAATGACGCGGTGGATCCGAACCAGGACGCGGTTCCATACCTGCGCCCCCGTCGACATTCCGGTGAGCTGGACCTCATTCGGCGAGATGAACCACTCGGGGATCGACAGCACCGCCGCTAGGCCACGCTTCATTGCCACATCGAGCGCTCTTCGAACCAGCGACGCCTCAAGAGTCGCTTCCGCCGTCTCCAAGTCGCGCAGCTCGCTCTTGAGCAGCGTAAGCGACTCAATGACCGTCGCGTCCGCGTCCAGCATGTCGGCGATCGCGTCCGATAGAAGGAACGCCAAGTAGGACCGACAGTACTGCTCGCGCTCCGCCTCCCACGCGCTGCGCCAGTCTTGAAGCAGCGATATCGCGTCACTGTCTTCGTCCACATTGCCACTGGAAGAGCCAACACGCTGTCCGCGCGGGAAGAGCGCGCCGACGAGCGCGTCGATCTGCACATGCAACCACTGCGCGTGTTGGACCCTCCGCGTGGCCGCGAGGATGCGCTCCGCGACGCTGGCCCCTGCTCGGTCCCTGGCCTCCGCGATCGCCGCGCGCACCTGCTCCGTCAGATCGCGCACCGCGGACAGCTTCCCCTCCAGGTCGTACACGTCGCTCGCGAGCCGCCGACGCGGCGTAGGACGCAGCAGAGCGCACAGGAGAGACAGCCGGTGCACGGGCGCGCGCCACAGCGCGCAGTCGCCGACGCACGCGCGCTCCAGGTCGGGCGACACCGTCGGGAAGGTGACTGCGTCGTCCATACTGGATGGAGGTCAACTCAACTCAGGAGAAAGTGCGGCACGAAACTGAGGGAGGGGAAACCTCGGGATTAATCGAGCCAGCCTTCACTCACGGTTGCTTCTTTGTCCGATTGAAATAGTCGCTAAGGTTTGCTTTTTTTGCGGAAGTGAAGGCGTTGAGGTAAAAAAAGAGGCATTTAGATCCGTCCATTGTAAGTGGAGTTCTTGCGTAAAACGTAGGTTTTATGGTAATTCGTAGTGATTTGTACGTTACAGCAACCAGACGCCACACTTCAACTTGTGATCTTTGGTTGCGGTTGGCTGTGGTGAAGGTAGGCATGAGGACGGCGACTTCACGCAACTTTGCATGGGACGAATAGAGCATGTATAACATCGCCGTACCCCTATCATGTATGTGTTCTGCTCATGACTAATAGACAACGAAGATGGTGTCCAGCATCTCGGCTTGACTCGGGTGGTGAGAGCAGTGCGACTGATGAAGCTGAGACAAGCCCGGTACTGGAAGGCATCTGCAGCAGCGGCGGACACGTACAGTCTGTGCTTGGCACAATCTGTATAATAGATGGACGCTTGGCACCTCTATTAGTCTCGAGTCAGTTCCTGACTGACCCATGGAGAGTCTTGTGCCGATTCATCAAAGCAATAGGGCAAGGTACAGTACTGTATTGTAGACTCGCTGCTGCGCCGCCGGTATGTCCGTCAACAGTGTTGAGCGCGGAGACGATGTCTGCCCCCGTGGCGAGGGAAGATCGAGTCCACGACTCCGTAACTCTAGGATTACAGCATGATGGGCCGACACGGCGCGCAACGTGTGGATTGAAGTCGGGCCGGGATCCCCAGCGTCGAGTCGCCGCAAAGGCCAAAGCAAAGCTCAGGATGCAAGCAATCTCGTGGGCGCCTTCTCTATGTCTCCAACGCGGACAACGGCTCACGATATGCGCTTGCTATCCGGGGCACGGAACTAGGATCGGCCGCTCATCGTTCCACGCCTCGCCTCGCATTGATAAGGAGGTGAGTCAATACATCAGCAGAGTTTGGTGGTGGCATCCCCATGGATGAAGAAAACCGGCCATCCAACGAGGTGAGACCTCCCGAGAGGCTTGGGTGCTAGTCGAGGGTGCCCAAAACGACGAATGGAGATGCGACCGGGCTAGGATCCACCAAGCCCATCGCGCACGTGCATCACCACCATGAGACCTTGACTTTCCCCACCTGGCGCGCCGACTTTTTCTCCCGGACGTTGCACACGCGGGGCCAGAGCCGCAGGATGCGGGGAGCGAGAATCGACCTGCGAGGCAGAGATACGCACGGAGCTACAGTAAGCTTACCGGAGTACTTCGAAGTAGGTACCCCTTCAAGAACGCGTTATGTCATCGTTATACACATGTAAGTGTATGGTGTCGCGGCGGACAGGTCAAGGAAAACTCGTTCGATCCGCTTAAAGTGGTATGGCCGCTGGATTCGCGCGGACGGAAGCTTGAAGGTTGCTGCTGTCCCCGTCGTGAGCGCACGTGCGATGCTTGCCGAAGTGACCGTCTGTGCACCCGGACGCTTGGGCCAGGGGCGTCGCAGAGCGGCCACCACGTTGGGGTCCAGTGCCGGAAGAATCGCCGTGAGGAGCCTCGCGATGGGGAGGCGCGCCAGTCCAGAGTAGGAAAATCCGTTTTGAGTAACGCCTAACATCGGATTAGACAGCGCTCTTTTCTTATTTTCTATGAGATCTAGCTAACCCACCTTCGATTAACGAAGGAACACCTTAAAATTAATCCGAATCGCAAAAGCGAGCACCAAAGCGGACCTTCGGCAAGGTACTGTACAGTACTTAAGTAGGTGCCAAAATAGCCGTTGAGTTGCATTTTGGGGCTCCAAATCGCGTTTTTCGCATCCAAATCGCCCTTTGTCTCTTTTGGGCGCACTTTGCTGCCTTATTTTAGGCTCGTATCGCGATTAACACCGCGATTACCGTGTGCGTCCAAACCAGCTTGTTTGCCGACAGCTGGGATCACGGAGCCGGCTGGTGCCGCGTCAGTCGCGAAAGAGTCGGAAAAAGACTTTGAATTTGTATGGTCCGCGTCGCGCGTAACCCGGTTACACAACCGCACGGTCAGTCCACCCCTACCTCGGCCGCAGTGATGTCAGAAGGCAGAAACGCGGGTCGGTATCCCGAGCAATCGATCGCATTCTTTATCCAAGTCATTTGCCCCTCTGACCCATGAAAAACCGTGTAGCGTCGGATGTAAACCGTGGCACTCGCACGTTGTGGGAAAGGAGGGGCGCGAGTCGAATCGCACCGGCGAACCGCTCGCCTCACTGAAGGCAGCAGGCGCGGGCGCAGAGAAAGAGAAAGAGCGGCAGCATTTCCCATCTAACGAGCGACCAACCGCTGGGGAAAAAGTCCGCGTCTTGGTCCCCACACGCGCCGCCAGAGTGTGTTGCGCGTGGATATCCGTCGCTCCTTCTTATTCCGACGGCCGCCTGTTGATTAACGAGCAGGTGGCGGGAGGGCAGGCGACGCACTCACTCAGACTCCGTTGCGCCGCGCTGACTACAGTACATCGTTGCCGCCGCGAATAAGAGGAAACCCACCCGCGAATAAGAGGACGGGACGGCGCTTATTTGGGGAAGCAGTGCACTTCCGATACATACAGGGAGAGGGTGAGAGGAAATGGTGACGGCGAAGGGCCGACGGCCGCGCCGACGCCTCGCGCTGCTGGTCGCGTGCGCCGCGTGCGTTGTGATGGCGGGCGACGTCTTGGTCGCGGCTGCCAGTAGCAACAGTAGCGACGTCTCGTCGGCGTCCGAGAGCAGCGATAGCAGCGCAGCGACATCGCCGGCGACCACGACGCGCACGCCGACGACTACGACGCGGACGCCGACGGTCACGACCGCCGCGCCGTCCACGTCGTCGTCTGATTCCTCGCACCCGAGCGGCAGCGATGACACGGAGGCGGCAACTACGACGGCGACGACTGCGCCGCCGACGTCTGGGGACGACAGCGGGTCGGCCGACGTGAAGTCCACGACGCCCACGCCGACGGCGGATGACAGTGCGAGCACTGACAAGAGCGTCGCCGGGGAGAGCGACGAGGACAGCAGCGACGGGTCCACGACCTCGGCGCCCTCGACGACCAAGAAGACGACCACGAAGACCAAGTTCACGCTGTCGCCGTACCTGCAGACGTCAACGCCCGTGCCGAACGCCATCCCGACGGTGACGGCGTCGGAGCTCGCGTCCGAGTCGGGCTCGGGCTCAGCGTCCTCGTCTTCCGAGTCCTCGAGCTCGTCCAAGTCGGCGGATGCGTCCGGCGCGTCCTCTACCGTGTCCGACTCGAGCAGCATGGAAGACTCCTCGTCTTCAGGCGGCGGAATCACCGCGTCATTCACGAACTCTCCGTCCACGTCCTCCCCGTCGATGTCGTCGAATAAGGGCGAGAGCGACGACGGCACCATCGCGACCGACACGGCCTCCGCCGGCGGGTCCAGCAAGTTCAGCACCACGACGCTGGCGCTGATCGTCGGCGGCGTGGTCGCGGTCGTGCTCGCCGCCGCCGTGTTCATCTATGTCAAGTCGACCAAGAACAACGGCGACGACAGCGACGACGAGGACGACGACCCGGAGAGCGCGCTGCGCGGTGCGCCTCTTCGCGTTCAGTCGACGCTCAACACCAACTACAACGCCGCGAACAACGTGACGCCGTCCGAGTACGCCGTCGGCGGCGGCGGCGCTGCCGGCCCGCTCGTCGGCGCGTACATGAACAATTCGAACGAGCACAACATGTACGCCCAGCAGCAGCAGTACCAGCAGCAGCAGCAGTACCAGCAGCAGCAGCAGTACCAGCAGCAGCAGCAGTACGCGTACAACCAGGGCTCGTTCGGGTCCATTCCCGTGACGGTGCCGCCACAGAAGTCGTACCAGGAGGATCAGGTTCCGGCATCCAACACGTACCAGCCCGGCAACTCTATCGACTACAACGACCCGAACCTGGACATGCTGACGCCCGAGAGCGAGATCGCGCTCGCGCACTCGCACCTGTCCGACATGTCGTCCATCCTCGGAGCCTCCAAGGCGTCCACGCGCGACTCGTCGTTCGACCTGGCGGCGTCGTCTGCGAGCGTGTTCGACAACCTGTCCAAGCTCAAGCAGCTGCACCCGTCGCTGCTGCACTCCAAGGTGGAGAACGACGTGAGCGGCATGGCATCCGATAGCGAGAGCGACCTGAGTGACGGTGACTCGGTCTTCGACATGTCGGTGAGCACGGGCCTGGGTGCCAGCAGCGGGTGGGGCGCCAACGCCAACGGCGGGCGCCCCACCGCGCGGCCGACCATGGAGAGCATCCAGTCGTCCGAGTCGTCCGGGCCAGCGTCTCCGCCGCGAGGCACGGACATGGCGGCGCTGGACTTTGACGGCCACGCCACAGGCGTCTCAGACGGGCGCAGCACCGCCTACGACGACCGCGACTCCAAGTACAGCGACTACTCGAGCAAGTTCTCCGAGTTCAGCCGCGCGAGCGGCTACGACGACATGCACAACGGCACCCACGGCGGCGACCCGCGTGCCTTCGACAGCGCCGTGTACAGCACCGACGGCGACGCCGAAGACTTTCGCCAGAGCTCCTTCTACCGCAGCACCAACGCGTCCCAGTTCTGAGTGACGCGGCCTGCGTCAGCCCATGACGTCACGATGGACACGGTGGCTGACGCGGATGCGACAGGTTTTTCATGTTCCCCCGTTCTTGATGTGGTGATGGGCGGCAGTGAGGCGGCCCATGTAGAGCAAAAGCATTGGCGTTTGATGTTGTTGGCGGTGGTGGCGGTGAGATCGACGCACATCGTTCGGTAAACGACTCGCGCGAGGGTTAGACACGAAAGAAGAAGAAGAAGCGTGAGATTTGCCT
Organism: Phytopythium ostracodes; assembly: GCA_023337975.1. Classification (NCBI taxonomy): domain Eukaryota; phylum Oomycota; class Peronosporomycetes; order Pythiales; family Pythiaceae; genus Phytopythium; species Phytopythium ostracodes. The sequence continues at coordinate 26,711 of JAADXW010000272.1, forward strand.
AAGAAACACGCGCGGTTGATAATTTATATCCTCATTTTTCGCCAGATCGAATCAGGGAGGGCGGTTCCGTCGTAATGCACGTAGTGCATACCGTGTGAAGGGCGGCTCGGTAGCGCACGACATATCATGGTAGGGCAAATTTGTCATAATGGTAGAGCGGTTCTGTCGAAATGCCCTACTGACGGACCGTCGGCGACGGTATCCACATCTTATCCACATCTGAATGCAACAAGGTTTCTTTGGTGGCGACGATGGACTGACGTCACGGCTTGGAATGGCTTCGGGTGGCGCTTAATATCTTAAACGATTGCATTTCGGTTAAATTGCATGCTATTTCAGTGCAAGAGTTCAACATGGCACCACCCGGATCTTCTGGTCGAAAAGTCTCTTTAAATCTGTCAGAACGTTTCAATTTATATTATTTTGTAAATGATTTTGCAAACTGCAAACGTAATTGTACACCTCCGCCTATGAAAACCCCATGGCGCGGCCGTCACTTTCCTGGGCGCTCGCTGTTTTCAATTTGGGTGAACGCCAGCCAAAACGTCGAGCGGCTGGTCCCACCACTTGTTAACTTGTACACGCTGATGTCATTAAAAAATTTGACGGAACCTGCGGGGTGTGTGTGTGTGTGGGGGGGGGGG